>JAJJWW010018929.1:0-100288 GCA_023531295.1 Papaver armeniacum
CAATTTAAGTCAAAAGGGCAAAAGGTCATTTTACGGGCGAACACTATCCAGGAGCCCAGAGTGGTTAAGGGGCTCTCATTAGGTACCCTTATCAATCGGCCAGTGGGTGTTATTAACACTGGGTAGCCCTTATCCGAGAGGATGGTCATCAGGCCGGGTAGCATCGATTGGGTCGGTCCTAAGCATTCAGGATCCAAACCCGACCGGATCAGGTGTAATTAAAACCTAAACCGAAATCGAGACCATCTCTCAAATCATTCTATTCACTGAAATCTAAGAGCATCGGCTCGCTGCCATTCCGTAGTTGAACAGTGAAGCTCGACAGAGGCGAGATGATGGAGATCGAGAAATGAAGGTGATGAAATTGGAGAAATTTGGGTTCGATAGTGAGTTAGGGTTTGCCGTTATTATGGTGCTGATTCAAAGGAGATGGAGGTAGGCGATGAAATTAGGGTATTTGATGAATCAAGATCGATTGGGAATGATGGATGAAGCTACATCTCGTGGTTACGAGATGAAAGAGAGAAGCAGATCGAAACCCAGTAAAGAGGAATGAGGGAATGAGACATTGTTGTTCTACGAGTTGATGAGAAGGTACAATGGAGCTTCCATTAGATTCAAGATGAGCTCGAGATTGGAAATGGTGGTGATTTGAAGACACGAGAATTAGGGTCTTACTTGTGAATTGGTGATTACGTGATGTCGAGAAGAGATTGAAATCGAAAATGGGTTGTAATCGTGGTGGCAGTATGAATCGAGCAAGGGTTTGAGAAATGACGAGACTTGAGAGTTGAGGGAGCTGATGATTTTCATGGTTATGGGGATGTGGATTGAATTGCTTTGAAAGTAAATGGGTTCGAGCTCTTGAATCAGAATGTGGAAGAAGGAAAAGGCTGATATGTTGCAATGAAGCTAGTTGGAGGTCTGCAGTGGAGAATGAATGACCGAGAAGTGAGAGGAATGAAGATCGAAAGGGGTTCGGTATGTGATAGATGGTGTTGTGAATTGGGTTGTCACGGAAAGATTAGTGGTGGTGGCTTAAAGTTTGGTGTGAAATTGCAAGTGATGGAGATGGAGATGAGGCACTGGAGCTTGTGGCGATCAGCCGAGGAAGGAGCAGGGGCTACGAGAAATGATATTGCGAGGTTTGAAGTTGGTGATTCTCGGGATTGATTGCGGGTGGCTTTCGTGAGTGACATGGTGGTGCTATGTGTTGAATGGGTCTTGGCCGATTAGTTGGAGGTGGTGACCGAATGAGAGTTCCCCGGTGCTAGTTGTGATGCTTTGTGCACATGAAAATTGCGGGTGTAGTTCGGTGAGATGTTGCGAATGGCGGGGATGGCATTAGTTGCTTTTGAGTTTAGGTGGTTACTGAGAGAATGGGTTGAGTAGTGTGATGCTTCAAGGAATATGGCGAAGTGAGCTACGAGATGAGAAGAGGCGATTAGCCATCATGGCTGGCGAAGGATTGTTTCGATGCACCATCTTGGTGCAACACAAGATGGCTTTGGCAAGTGGCACAGTACGGATCGAATTTGGATCACCGACTCGATTCGACTGAGTTGATTTCAGTAGGGTGGATCGATTGACCGCCGACTGGATTGGTAGATTGGTCGACCACTTTGACCGTTAGTCCTAATCGGAGGGCCGACGGAATATTCCGCCGAATATTCCCTCGATGGAGAGACTTTTCAGTTGCTTGGGCGGTGACGACAATTCGGCCTGGATTAAGCCACAATCCCGATTTCCGGTGACCAAAAATTCCCGAATTTTCTATGGACTTCTCTCATGGGTGTGAAGACTTGGGCTAGGAATGGATGGAGAATTGGACTCAAATTTGGAAAGAGAAGGTGGAAGAGTTGAGAAAAGCTTGGATTTGGAAATTGAATTGCAAAAGGAAAAGGATTCTACTCCTTAGAGGATTTGGAGAATATTGAAGCCTATAAATAGAGAAGTTTTCTACAACTTCTACACACATCTCTACACACACAATTCTTTTCTTTTCTTATTCATTGTGTGAACTTTTTAACATGAGTAGTTAATTTTATTGATTGAGGATGAATTCCTAGTTTTTAAACATATGATTTGAGTTTTTGTTTCAAATTCTATCTTGAAGTTTTTCACATAATTATCGTTTGTTTTTACTAATAGGAGTGATCTTAAAGACATTCATGATTGATTGATAGATTGTTTAGGTGGCCAACTAAATTGATTTGTTAATTTGATCTAAAGCTAGTGAAAGTTAGGAGATAAGTAATCGTTTCTTGACTCTTTACATAAGTAGCAAACACGAGACCTTGCGGAGGGATTAGTGGAGCAATTGTGTGTAGAAACAACGCTAGAAAGTGAACCAAGCGAAGAGTTTAACTACTAGTACTAAACCTAAATTCATAAATCTTAATGCATTCCGGGAATTACATCTTGTAAGCGGACCTCAAGGTGGTTCTTTTGAATAGAATCGATAACTAAGCGGACTGTTACTCGGTGAAATTAGGGATTTTGGGGCTAGCTAAGCGGACTGCTTTATCCTACGGTTGGTGATAATCTGTGACTAATAACAAGTAGAAAAGAACATAACTTTATTCATTGTTTGCAACGAAGAAGGATTCCTTGATCTTGTCTCTCTTATTGCTTTCAACTTTATCTTTTAATTGCTTTGTTTATTTTCTTTTGCTTTTTACACCCCCCCTTTCGTGACAATTTTTACAACTAGAATCTCGTGCTCCTCGTGGGATCGACCTTGACTACCCTATATTACTTGTTAATTAGGTAGTAAAGTATTAATTAATTTGATTGCACCTACGACACCATCAAATTTTGGCGCATTCTTAGGGAGCGGCGGATGATTTTTAGTTGTTTTTATTTTTCTTTTTGCTTTATTCTTGCTTTGTTGGATTCTATTCCGTATCTAACTTGGTTTTGAATCTTATTTCAGTCTTATCGTTTTTCCATGTACGGTGGACAAGAGCAAGCATATTACAACAATCAATACGGGTTTTCAACCTCAACATTATGACAACTTCCAACCATCCTTAGGATACAATCAAAACCAATATTTTGGTTATGATAAATTTTCTATGAGAACCTTATGGATATTCTCATACATATCAACAACCTTATGACTATGTAAGTGGACAATCACAAGGAATTTGGAATATACTTTTGTTCATCGATGTTTTTCTTCAGTTTTCCAAAAGAGGAGATAAGATCTAAAAAACTCTATGATTGGGGATCTTGAACAGGAAACTTGCAAGTAAAATACAAATTGGAAGATGATGGAGACTCGGAAGAGCTTGTCGCAAATTAGTAGGACTATTCATATGGAAACATCGGGATAAAGGTTATGAAACCGATGAAATTCTTTTATGGTGAGTCCTAAAAATGAAATGATTGAAAAACCAACCTTTGGATACTTTTGATGACGCTAGTGTAGATTACTCGAGCCTTGATCTTAATAATGATCAATCACCTATTCAAAAGGAAGAGCTTGAGGAAGATGCATTTATTGCTTGGCAAAAATTTCTTAGGGAAAGATGGGAGTCCGCGGAAGTGTATGAATGTTCCGACAATGAGGAAGTTATTCCAACTCCGGATCATAATAACGATCCTTCACCTATTCAAAAGGAGGAGTTTGGGTATGACTTACCTATTGTTTAAAGTGATTGTAACACCCGCACATGAAGATCTTACAATCTATACCGATGAGAATCACTTTAGTGAATGGCCCGATTCCGATGATGAGAATGTTGAAGAGATGATACTAGAGGATGAAACCACATTCATTGATTTTGTGGAAGACCCAATTGAACTTGCAAATGATTTTAATGATCTGAGACTTTGGTTAAGGTAGAAAACGACGAAGAATGGTTGCAAAGTTTAATAGAGGACCACGATATACAATGAGGTAAGTAGTTCACTTGAATTTTTTAAGGATGAAGAGGATTCTATAATACAAGAAATTGTGCAAGGTTTGTCTAACCCTTTGCATATTGATTCTTCTCCTTTACCTCTTATTGGTTTGAATGTATGTGCTTGAAAGTATTTTTGGATGATTTTGTTTCTAGATATCCACCATTGGAAACACTTGATTCTAACACTATGCAGGTTTGCCAAGAGGAATACATGGAAGTTCCCAAATCTATGTTCTTTATACACTTCCGAGTGTGGACGAGAATAAGTGTGGGGGAAATTTCTATCGAGCAATAATTTCACTATTGTTTTCTTGTGCTAATATTTGTATGGAGTTATTGTTTGCAAAACAGGTATTATGGGTGGATCCTCAAATTTTCCGATTGTTAGTATATGGGGAATGAATCTTGCAAGAGCCAAGTCGGGCCGTCGACTTTAAAACAAGCGCTTAATGGGAGGCAACCCATAGGTTTGTATTTCTTATCCTTTTGCTTTTGTTATTTCTTTTTCTTGTTTCTTATCATGTTAAAATTTCCCACCTTGACTTTACTAGGAGGATTCAATTACATTGAGGACAATGTAAGGTTTAAGTGTGGGGGAGTGGTTAAGCATGTTTTTAAAACAAAAATTACAAAAAAATTAAAAAAATTTAAAAAAAAAAAAAAGTTTTACATAAAAATTTCAACTTTTTAAAGATTTTAGAGTCACTAGCATATTTCTAGGTATGTTTACATAGAGATTTTGACCGACATAATTGAACTTGGAAATGTTAGGAACTACATTCGATTTCTTGTTTGTTTGAGTGTTAAATAATGGATTTAATCATGCAGGTGATCGAATTTGGTGCGAGGAGAAGTGCGTTATTAGAGTTCTTGATCAATCATTAGTGGAGACTACCCGTATTCATATCATGTGAGGCACCGACCGTAAATTTTCCATCTACTAAAGAGCTTCTTTTGAGTGTGTGTCACCATACGTTAATTAGGGTAGAATGGTGAGCTACCCAACCTCCCACCAATAGAAGCACTACTCTTTGATCTCTTGAGTGCTAATTTTGTCAATCATGAGGGTAGCGTCTATAGATGAAAGCTTCCTTCTTGTAGTTCGATTTGCGGTTAGCACCATTCTCTCTCTCGACAACAACGGATCCATAGAAACACATTCATCATCAACAAGGAGCGACATCAAAATTTACAAGGAAAGTTGGAAAAGTTTAAGGTTTACAAGCAACGGAACGAGAAAAAGAGCAAATTTCAAATTCAAGTAAAGCAACATACAAAGAGCGGAATTCACATATATGTTGAAGACTTACAATACAATGAGGTAATTTTATATCCAAGTATGAAGACTTATTTATGAAAGCGAAGAAAAGTAAAAGGTGAAAATTTTTGAAGTTTATGATTTCAAGACGATACAAGTTGTGAAGAATCAAGCGGTAAAATACTTCTCCCACGGCCATGGTTTATTTTTGTATTTAATTTCTCTTGTTTCAAAAAAAAAAAAAAAAAAAAAGAAAAAAAAAAAAAAAAAGAAAAAAAAAAAGAAAAAAAAAAAAAAAGAGAGAAAAACAAGAGAAATATTTGTTTTGTTAATAAGCCGTGGGAAAGGAAAATTTATAAGGAAGTTTCAAGCGACAAGGATTTTTAAGGTAAAAAGAGTTACAAATTGTTAAGGATTTATGAAATTCAAAGGTTTATCATCAATAGTTGAAACCGAAGACGAAGAAGATCAAGATAAGGAGCGGAAGACGTTTCTCTTGGATGCCGTGAGAGTGGTGTTATCATAATTGGCGATCGGATGTGAAGGTGAGTAAGTAATCTCATCCTCGATAATATGGTTGATTTCCTTTCTTAGAGATCCGTCGGAAAAATGGTTTTTCAAAATATTAAAAGATGTGGGTTTTTTAAAATATTTCGGAAGTTATCCTTCCCACCATTCAACGTGTCGCAGGATTTCTCTCTTCATTCCTACCTGCACACATGTGAGAACCATAAAAAAAGCTGTCTTTTTGAGTGCAATTATCATAAAATCCATTTTGGTGAGGCAGAAGTCGAGGCGAAATGCTTATTGATCGTTTCTCAAACACGCATTCTCTCATTATGGTGTGGTTATTTCTCACTCAACATTTAAGAATGAGAATATGTTCTTTAGTATTTCTAACTTCTTATTACTAGCATGCGAAACTTCGATGTCCTCATAGCTCTTTGGATGCTTGGACGCTTGAACGCTTTGAAGTTGTGAGTTTTTAGTTTGATTTGCTCGAGGACTAGCAAAGTCTAAGTGTGGGGGAATTTGATAGGGTGTAGAATACATCCTATTTACTATCTATTGTTTATGCTTTCTTTGTTATTTTTCTTGTAAATTATGTATTTTACGCTTGTTTTGAGTTTTATAGCTACTTCGGAGTCGCACGGAGGAAAAGAAGAAGAAATCACCCAATTTAAGTCAAAGGGCAAAAAGGTCATTTTACTGGGCGAACACTATCCGGATCCCAGTAGTGGTTAAGGGGCTCTCATTCAGGTACCCCTTATCAATCAAAGAGTGGGTGTTATTAACACTGGGTAGCCCTTATCCAGAGGATGGTCATGCTGGGTAGCATCCAATTGGGTCGGTCCTAACCGTACCCGGATCCAAACCCGACCCGGATCCGTGTAATTAAAACCTAAATCTGAAATCGAGACCATCTCTCAAATCATTCTATTCACCTGAAATCTAAGAGCATCACTGCTGCCGTGTTGCCGTTGAACAACCCCGAAGCTCGAAGAGGCGAGATGATGGAGATCGAGAAATGAAGGTGATGAAATTGAGTGGGTTGAGAGCGATTAGGGTTTGCCGTTATTATGGTGCTGATTCAAAGGAGATGGAGGTAGTGATGAAATTAGGGTATTTGATGAATCAAGATCGATTGGGAATGATGGATGAAGCTACATCGTGGTTACGAGATGAAAGAGAGAAGCGGATCGAAACCCGAGTAAAGAGGAATGAGGGAATGAGACATTCTTTGTTCTCGAGTTGATGAGAAGGTACCAATGGAGCTTCCATTAGATTCAAGATGAGCTCGAGATTGGAAATGGTGGTGATTTGAAGACACAGGAATTAGGGTCTTCCGTGAATTGGTGATTCTGTGATGTCGAGAAGAGATTGAAATCGAAAATGGGTTGTAACTGTGGTGGCAGCTGTAACTGAGCAAGGGTTTGAGAAGCAGACGAGACTTGAGAGTTGAGGGAGCTGATGATTTTCATGGTTATGGGGCTGTGGATTGAATTGCTGCCGTAAATGGGTTCTGAGCTGCTGAATCTGTAACAGAAGAAGGGAAAAGCTGATATGTTGCAATGAAGCTAGTTGGAGGTCTCACGGTGGAGAATGAATGACCGAGAATTGAGAGGAATGAAGATCGAAAGGGGTTACGGTATGTGATAGATGGTGTTGTGAATTGGGTTGTCACGGGGAAAGATTAGTGGTGGTGGCTTAAAGTTTGGTGAAATTGCAAGTGATGGCGAGATGGAGATGAGGCACTGGAGCTTGTGGCGGTCGGCCAAGGGAAGGAGCAGAGGGCTACGGAAATGATATTGCGCAGTTTGAAGTTGGTGATTCGGGATTGATTGCGGGTGGCGACAATGGTGACTATGGGAGAGCATTGGTGGTGCTATGTGTTGAATGGGTCTTTGGCTGATTAGTTGGAGGTGGTGACTTGAATGAGAGTTCCCCAGTGCTAGTTGTGATCTTTGTGCACATGAAAATTGCAGTGTAGTTCAGTGAGATGTTGCGAGCGGGATGGCATTAGTTTACTGAGTTTAGGTGGTTACGAGAGAATGGGTTGAGTAGTGTGATGCTTCAAGGAATATGGCGAAGTGAGCTACGAGATGAGAAGAGACCGATTAGCCATCATGGTTGGGTGATGATCGATGCACCATCTTGGTGCAACACAAGATGGCACGGCAAGTGGCCGGTCCGGACCGAGCCCTGGATCACCGACTCAGTTTCCCGACTCCTCAGTTGACTTCAACCGAGTGGATCGTTGACCCGTGACTAACAGTTGTGACGGTCGACCACTTTGACCGTTAGTCCTAGCGGAGGATCGACGGAATATTCCGTCGAATATTCCCTTGACGGGAGAAATTTTCAAAGTGGCGGCGGCGACGTTATTCTACGGATTCGGCCACAATCCCGAGTTTTCCGACCAAAAATTCAGAATTTTCTATGGACTTCTCTCATGGGTGTGAAGACTTGGGCTAAGAATTGGATGGAGAATTGGACTCAAATTTGGAAAGAGAATGTGGAAGAGTTGAGAAAAGCTTGGATTTGGAAATTGAATTGCAAAAGGAAAAGGATTCTACTCCTTAGAAGATTTGGAGAATATTGAAGCCTATAAATAGAGAAGTTTTCTACAACTTCTACACACATCTCTACACACACAATTCTTTTCTTTTCTTATTCATTGTGTGAACTCTTTTAACATGAGTAGTTAATTTTATTGATTGAGGATGAATTCCTAGTTTTTAAACATATGATTTGAGTTTTTGTTTCAATTCTATCTTGAAGTTTTTCACATAATTATCGTTTGTTTTTACTAATAGGAGTGATCTTAAAGACATTCATGATTGATTGATAGATTGTTTAGGTGGCCAACTAAATTGATTTGTTAATTTGATCTAAAGCTAGTGAAAGTTAGGAGATAAGTAATCGTTTCTTGACTCTTTACATAAGTAGCAAACACGAGACCTTGCGGAGGGATTAGTGGAGCAATTGTGTGTAGAAACAACGCTAGAAAGTGAACCAAGCAGAAAGAGTTTAACTACTAGTACTAAACCTAAATTCATAAATCTTAATGCATTTGGGAATTACATCTTGTAAGCGGACCTCAAGGTGGTTCTTTTGAATAGAATCGATAACTAAGCGGACTGTTACTCGGTGAAATTAGGGATTTTGGGGCTAGCTAAGCGGACTGCTATCCTACGGTTGGTGATAATCTGTGACTAATAACAAGTAGAAAAGAACATAACTTTATTCATTGTTTCGTAACGAAGAAGGATTCCTTGGTCTTGTCTCTCTTATTGCTTTCAACTTTATCTTTTAATTGCTTTGTTTATTTTCTTTTGCTTTTTACACCCCCCTTTCGTGACAATTTTTACAACTAGAATCTCGTGCTCCTCGTGGGATCGACCTTGACTACCCTATATTACTTGTTAATTAGGTAGTAAAGTATTAATTAATTTGTTGTGGTTACGACACGCAACATCTACTACGTCCTCCAATCTAGGTGGGTTGCATGGGATAACAATCGCACCAAACACCTGCCTCATACACCTCTCGGCCAGATAAACTGAAGCTCTTGAACCATCCTTGTCCTTAAAGACACATCTCCTCTTAGACATCTCTAGTGCCGTTTGGAATGCATCAGTGTGTTGGTGTTCACTATCCCCAAATCGGGGTCCCGAGATAACCGCATCACCCATCCTAATATCTATCCGAGCGCGTGCATCGACGAGAGTGTTTGTGAAGATCTTTTTGTCCCTTACTCCTAAGGTTCAACACATTAAATAGACTAATAGCCAGGGTGTGGATCCAGTTCATCATCTCTCGAGGTCTTCCTTCAAAACAGGTTGACAATTACGGAAATAAAAATAATACGAGTAACTATAAGATCATCGACATGCCACCCATATCCTTGTTTGCACGAACTCCAGGTCATCCAGTGTTTTACAGAACGCCCAAAGCCGGAGTACCCCAATCATAAGACCCAACTGCATCCAAATTATCCAACAATATACACCATCGTTTATCTACTCTAACACTACAAAAAAAACAAAAAGAACCGATACACGCAGCAAGAACATTCTAGTCGGTTAAGTCGGCAATGCTTTGCGATTGTCAACATTGTCCCTACTTAAAATGAAATTAGACAAGTGAGAAACTCGCATCGTGCATGCCTTGGAATCATAATCTCCCGTTCTCACATCATGTAGTCTTCTCTGTTCCATAACATCCAACACACCTAGGAAATACCTACCATCCATAGCTTCTACTTCTTGCGCCGTCATTGTTTCCTTTGGTAATTCTGGGATTGGCTTACCTCCTCCAATTGGAATACCCGGTCAACCGATAGAAATCTAGAGGAGTCAAACCTATTTCAAACTCTT
Organism: Papaver armeniacum; assembly: GCA_023531295.1. NCBI lineage: Eukaryota > Viridiplantae > Streptophyta > Magnoliopsida > Ranunculales > Papaveraceae > Papaver > Papaver armeniacum. The sequence goes on from JAJJWW010018929.1 coordinate 10,050, forward strand.
TGAAGTGAAAAGTTCTAGTCTTCTTCCACCACCTCTCACATATAGCTTCTGGTTAATCCTTTATCCCCATACTTAAAATTAAATTGGAATATAGACTCTAAACCACGTGATTGAAGAATTAATAATGCACGGGGTTGTTTCTAACCACTATCTTATAAAATTTATTTAGGTTGGTCCAAGTGCCCCTAAATGTTCCGTCTCGCTTATCTACTAAGTTGTCGGCCTTATGTTGTATCTCGCCGACACCTTGAGATAGTTGGGATAACTTCTCATACCTAGACCAATCGATATCCTCCATTATCTAAAGTGAAGAGACCAAGGGAAGCACAATCAACATGTGAATAACAAATATCAAACGCCTATGTTAATCTATGCACAATCAACATATGAATTCACACGTTCACATTCACATCACATGGGGGGATGCACATTGCTCAAATGAAAATCTTAGGCAAAGTGATACTAACAACATCAATTCCACCCCTTGAATCTTCTAAACATCTACTCAAAAGAATACATGACTTAATCCTAAAAACACATTGCAAAATGCTATAAACCACAAAATCAATTTCCAACAAAATAATATTTACAACAAAATCATATTAACAACAAATTAATATTAACTACATCATATTAACAACATCAATTTCCATCAAAATCATATTAACAACATCAAATTCATATTAACTACATCATATTAACAACATCAATTTCCATCAAATTCATATTAACTACATCATATTAACAACATCAATTTCCATCAAAATCATAACAACATCAATTTAACCCATATAATCAATTTCACCCAAAATCATATTAACAAAAACCATATAATCAAATTCACCCAAAATCACGTAAATTAACCCCAAATAACATAAACCCTAATTCCACATTTTAATTTTTTGAAATTAAATCAACAATTATCCTACTGCTCAATCAACATATTCAACATGATTTATTAATTAGCTTCTAAATCACACCATTAAAACATAAATCAAAAACAAAAAATCAAATGAATCAATCAAAAAAAAAAAAAAAAAATTACCTACCTTGTGTGGAAATGCTTATCAAATCTCTCAAAAACACCACCAATAGTTTCCCCTCCTCTTACAACAAACCCTTGCTAGAGCACAACCACTTAAACACAAAATCGCCCAGACACAGTGGGGAAATCAAGTTCTGAGGTTTTTTGGTGAAGAACAAAGAGAAGATAGAGAACAGATGCGGGAAGGGGCGACTTGGATGGTTTTATGTTTACGGGAAACAGTTTGTAGCTGCGTATTGACCGATCAACAAGGTCAATACGCGGTTAGAAGCTAACGCTTTATTTACCCAATGAAACGCGGTTTTTTCTAGCTGCGTGCGACGCAGGTTCAAACGGCGTATCATCTACGAATCTTGGATCCCCATTACGCCTAGGCGAGCTCGTTAGGTGACGTGGATCCAAGCTTCTGCTTGAATCTTGGACCACGATTGGGGCTAGCCTAAGGGATAACACCTTTATGCGTGATGATGCCGTTATGGGGTGTACTCAAGTACGGAGTCCTAATTAACTAGACTATTCACGAATGATTTCCAAAAAGAAAAACATGAATATTTTTACTTTTTCTGTGAACGGAGGGAAATAACAACGACCCCCACGCTGTAAGTTAGTTAGAAATGTAGGGCTACAGCAAGAGGCTCGAATTCTTCTGAATTAGAAATGTATGTAGAGCTACAACGAGAAGCTCGAATTTACAAAAGAAGATTCATAGATGATCGGGTGTTATGTTTGTGACTCTATAACAACAATAACATGTCAAAAGTGTATTTTCCTTGGCACCGGAGGCATGATGAGTACTAATATCAAAAATGACATAATACCAACGTCAAAGTTCTACCTTAATGGAGCACCAACTCTAGCAACTTGGCAGAATCAAAATATTTTGGAGGAAATGAAGCATGATCTAAGTTTTTATTCAAAATTTTTGGATTTTTTCTTTATTTCCAGACTTGCAAACAATGTAGCTGATACCTTAACCAAGGAAGCTACAAATTTAGGGACAATTATTGGTTAGGTAGATGACCTTCCGGCTTGTAATATTCAAACTTTAGCGGTAGATAAATTTAATGTTGGGAAGCTTCTAACACCCTAATATTCGATGGCTCCACCCATCTTGATGTAAAGGTTACCAACTCCGAGTGCATATCAATTTACCAAAAAAATAAAATAAAAAAAACCAACGTCAAAGTTGCCAATATCATTTGGTTTGTCAAATTTATGAGATTCACAAGTTCGGCTACGGCACAACATTCAGTGGTAGTACGTGGGCGGAAATATCTAACCTCAAAAGACAATAATAGTATAAGGTGTACCTTTACTCGTGGAGGGTAGTGGACCCGGAGGTGCCCTTGTTGTGGGGTTTAGATACTGAGCACTTTATCCTACCGACTGACTTTTGATGAATGATTTCCCAAAAAGTTAAACAAAATAAATTATTAAATAATCAAATAAGAAAGAGAGAAAAAAAAAAAACACTTTTTAAACTTTATAAAGATAAGATCTTCTTCACTCCTTCTGTTTCACCGACATGAACATGATTTTTTGAAATTTGGAACTTATTTTTGGGTTTATGATCTGGCTTTGATGATATCAACTCTGATTTAAGATGGAGATAGTTGGCTGATTATTATGAAATTAAAATCATCACTAGATTCATAATAAAGCCAAAGTTTATAGTTGCCAGTTTGCCACGAATTGGATGAATAAATCTTCCATGGGCCCTTCTTGAGGGCCCTGACGACGTGCATTGCACATATTTAATACGTGTGCCACAAATTTAGTATGACTGAGCGTTTGGAAGTCATCAAAATAAGAAGAAATGAATATAGTCAAAGGGAGAATACACACTGACGTGCACCCACCATTGAAGAATGATTTTGATTGTCGGATAACTTTAACATGTGATGGTGGGTGCGAAAGAAAAGTCACTGCAACCATTATTAGGCCTGCACAGAAACCGAATCGTAACCGCACAAACCGAACCGTAACCGAACCGAACTGATAATCCAACGATCGGTAAAAGTTTTAATTTTGATAACTGTTAGATTTTCGGTTCGGCCAACGGTTCCACCATTAACCGCATCCTAACCGAACCGATTAACCGATTATTGTAGGTCCTTGATTTATTTCTATTCTGATCAATCCTAGCCGTCTAAAAAGAGTAAACCTAAACTATATATTAGAAACCCTAAAATTTTAGCAGCTTCTTCATTTCTCTTCACTTCCTCTACGAGACTTGGTCTCTCCAGTCGCCTCCATCACCGGTTCACCACCAGTAGCCTTCTCCTTGATTGATTTTTTTTTTTATAACCAATTTCTAGGTTTTTTATTTTTATTTTTAGGGTTTCTTTAGATTCACTACTTCGAGTCTTGAGATGGTTTGATTTCTGTTTATCAATCGATTTATGTTAGGGTTATAATTATTTTTTTTTGTTTTTATGTTCTCAGACCTTGAGGAGCGGGAGCATGAGCAGCTGGAGTTCTTCATTGATGATTGAGGGGGAATCCAAAACGCTGTATTGACACGGACTATGGAGTGACCCACTAAAATGGGCCAGTCACCATAATTTTATGTGTGAGGAAGGATCTCTTCACACTTTTATTATCACACTATCTCACACGTTGGATGTCATTTTTGTGAATAAAAACCAAACAGTAACGTATTTGAAGCTGATATTTTGAGGATGTGTTCCTCTTTCCAAGTTCTACATACCTACCAAAAATGAGCACATTCCGAAATATAAAACCTCACGATCTACCGATCTTAATTTCGACGGCCAGAAATCCGTTGATTTTCAGCGGCTCATTTTTAAAGTAGTGGATGGTGGTGTTATACGTCTCGGAATATGCTCTTTTTTTTGTAGGTATGTAGAACATGGTAAGAGAAACACATTCCCAAATATTAGCTTCACATCCATTACGGTTTGGTTTTATTCGCAAAAATGACGTCCAATGTGTGAGATAGTGTGATAACAAAAGTGTGAGGGGATCCCTCCTCTTTATGTGCAGCTATCAGCAACGATAATTATTTTAAAAAGGGGCAAATGACCCGGCTGGTTGTAGATTTATTTTTAATTAATGGCATGGAAAGAGTACATAATGATCGTTTTTCATCGGATTAAACAAACTAAAACACTAATGCCAACTCTTTAAGATAGATATACCAACTTCCATTCTTTTCGTAGAGAATGGATTAAAAAGAAGAAAAATCGACAAGTAAAACAAGTTAGTGGAGAGTAGGAATTCAGCCAACAACTCCTGAAGAAATAATATTTACAAAGAAAAAGAACAAAAGAGAAGAAAAGAAAATGATATCGAGGATTCCATCATCCCATGTAAATACTGGAATCTCACGGCTTCGAACGGTATTCTTATTTCGTTGTTGAAGGCTTTCTCACCCACTCACACATGAGAATCAGAGCTTTGATTTTCCGGGCAATCTCTTCATCATCTGCCATTTTGTTATTAAAAACTCTTCTGATTACGTTTTAACCATAGAGGACAGTCCAATAGGAAATACATGCATATCCTCAAAGTTATCTTCGCTTCTCCTTTAATTAAAAGTCCTTTGAAACCTCAGTTTCTGATTCCTTTGTTGGATACTTTGGATTAGACTTTAGACCAAGCAAACAAGATGGTGTCACCCAAGCCCAGCCACATTTTTACCCAAGGTTCCGAATTCTGTCAGATATTTTCTTCTTGTTTGGTGTAGAGACCTGTAGAACAATACAGGACCTCTCTGAATCACGTTATTTCGAGTGGTTTAAAATCCCTCGCCAAAGGAGGGGTATTTGCTTTCTCTTTCACTAGATTGTTTGGCACGTGCACATGCACGTGCAACTGGAAATGGAACCCATCCTTTTTGTGTTATGGTAGTGGGACATATTATCAAATTACCATTATGTCCTCACTTTTATTTATAGTAGGATTGGATGAGTAAATAAAATTAGGGGCAAAATAGGAAGTTCCTAATTTACAGTTTCAACAACTGTTCCTCTAAGGGGTGTTGGCATACGCAGTGCAAGCTTGATCCGAGTGAAAGAGTGAGTGGGTGTGTTAAAAAAAAACAACAACTTAACTTACGATTATACCCTCGTTTTTATTTATATCACATAAATTAGGTGCACATTATATAAGGGCAATTTTGGAATTTCAAAATTTACAGCCGCAGGCACTGTTCATGAACAACTTAAATTACTATTATACCCTCACATTATTTATTTTACATCACTTCTACCGGCATAGAAAAAGGGCAAACTCGTCCATATAAAAATTACGATTATACCCTCGTTATATTTTTAAGACATTTATTGGAATAAGTTAAAATTAAGGGCAATTTCGGCAATTCAAAATTTGCAGCTTCATGCACTGTTCATGAACCGTGCCTAAGAGGTCTTCGCTTTATAGTATTGTATAGATAAAGTACAACTGGTGCCAGCTATAAAAAGTGAATAATTTCTAATAGGTCCTCGTTTGTTTTTCACCACCACCTTCTCTCTCTTCGCGACCAATTGCACCATCGTCACTTCCACTTCCACCACAGCCAAAAGCCAGTGTCATTTATGATATGAAAACCTAGATTCAATTATCATTACCTTTGAACATCAACATTTATATTACACAAATCCATCAGTAAACAATAAATCCACACACAAATCGATGGCAAACCCATCAACAAATTAATAAAACCCACAAACAAATTCAATAAGATTTTGATTTTGGACTTTTTTTTATTTTATTTTTTGGTATAACGATGTTTCTAAGAATTCAACACCGGGTCCGATTGCAACTTGTTTGACAATTTCCTATGACTTTAATGGCCACATAATTAGGTGTGATTGATTGATTTATCAAGTTTTTAAGTGATTGAATTATATGAATTAATTTGGAATTTTAGTTTTTTTGATTTATTGGGAGATGGTAATGACTTAAGAAGGATCTTTCAAAAAAAAAAAAATGCTACTGTTGTTGGATCGAAAGGAAGAAGGAGAAGAAAGATGAAAATGGTGGTAATGAAACAGAACTATTTGTTTTCTGGTGAAAATGTCTTGTAAATGAAATATAGAAATTTTCAGGGATTGTTTAATTTTCGTGAAATTAAAATAGAGGACTTATTTGCAATTTTATCAACTGATCCCGCTATACATTCATCTTAACGGCTATAGTTATCCATGTATTATCATCCAACGGTCATTAGCCTGCTACCTTATAAAGCTTTCCCGCACAGTCGTACGGGATAGCACTGCTCTTCTATATATGTTGGAGCAAAATGAGTTTTAAGGAGTAATTTAAGGGAAAACTCTATAATTTGTTAGAGTCAATCCATGCTTTTGATCATCCCATCTTTACCCCACTACCAATCCCAATGTTAGAGTCATTCCCCTCTTCACCATCAAGATTGTGCCACATCGTGTCCCAAGATTGGACAAGCCTCAGTTATCCCGGCTGTAGCAAGATCCTAATTCAAGTGTGGATTCATTCTCTCAACATTCTCTCTCTTCTTTGTAGATTGGGCGAAAAGCATGAGTCAACCCGGTTTTTAAATTTCTAAACAATTCTTGATTATTTCTACTCTGGTTATGATTTAATATATCTTTCTAATTTGTTATTTGTTATCATTGTTGTTTCCTTAGATTACTTTTGGATGTTAGATTGCTTTCAAATTTTTCATCACTGCATTTTGTTTTGGTCTTTTCAAAAGTGATTTTTTTTATTTTTTAAATCATGTGCTGCTAATCCCTATGTTTCTCCACCACGTGTATGCAAATTGTTTATGCTCTAATGGCGTTTGCCTTTTTGTTTGTTATGATTAATGTGTTTACTGAGTAAGTCTTCAAGCGTTTGTTGTTCAGAATTGTTTGTGATGGTATTCATGGTTACCCTTTTCTTCTAGGTTTGTTAATATTCAGCTATTACACTTTCAATACTTATTCAAAATACGGAATATTTTGTTTCCTTGATTTTAGCCTAAATACATTATTTAAATACCCCTCAAAATCCACCCCTTAAAATATACCCTTATTCAATTTTTAAAAATACCCCTACCTTTTGAAAAGTGGAAGCAACTAGCACAAGTTGCTTTCAGAAGTGTACGCAACTGGCACAAGTTGCTTCCAGAAGTTAACGCAACTTTATACAAGTTTCTTCTAAAAAGTGGAAGCAACTTTCTCAAGTTGACTCCAAAAAAATATATTTTTTACCCCTCGGGGGTATTTACGCAAGGCCAACCAAAATGGAGGGTATTTATAACATTCTCACTTTCATTAATCTCAAAACCTATTCAAAAACCATTATATCAACTCGATTGCACCACCCTTTCATAATCACTTCAGAAATTCAATTCAACCTGCAAAATGGAAGAAAACAACTCAAATCAAGTTGGTGATTTAGTTAATAAGTTTCAACAGCGACTCTAGAATTGGGAGATACTAGTGAAATAGTTGTCTTTCAACAGGATAAGGTCAATGAAGAAGATGAATCAAATGGTAGGCAAGCGCTATTGGAATGGTAATCATTGAAGGAAGAATGAGTTATGACACTGTGGAAAAGTTTATCAAATTTACTTGGCAATTTATAAGAGAAAATTTTTGATGGGGACAAAATTTGAAGGGGGCATGGTGGACCAATAAGAAGCCGACATTTGTTTCCAAATTTTTTACTAATTTAAGTTACTAAGTTATACTCCCAAACTACCCTTTTCCAAATCTAAGAAAATTTTGTTATCCAAAAATACTAATTAACCTAAATTAAGGTCAACTCAAGCCAACGGTAAAAGGGAAGAAACATATAAAAATATCTAACAAGATTTGTTAACTTTTATTAAAATCTTGTGACAACCCGAATCAATAACAATAGTCGGTAGGCCCTATTATCAGTAATTCAAGGTTTTCACTACATGAACGTAGATTCACATAGCTCACACTATCTCAGAAAAATATTTGTTTTAAATATAATAGAAGAGAAGGAATTTTTATCACATTAACAAGTTGTGAAATAGACTAACACATTCCATTAATGAAAGAATCACGTATTAACAAAGTTTCGACAAGAAAACTTATTAAGAAAATAATATTTAATAATGTGATAATCTTGTTGAAAATAAGGGAAAACAAATTCAGAAGAAAACTTCATCAAGGAATGGGTTCCACTTCTTCCCAGATACTGCAGCGGAAACTCGAGAAAACTCCAAGATTAATCACTTACTTACTCAGCTACCTGAAACTGAAAATCAACACAAGGTCAGAGCCTTGTAAATTGCAAGTTCACTCTTAGTCCATCAGTTCAACCGTTGAATATAAAAGCATCAAAGAATCATGTAAGAATAATTACACTAGCTATGAGACAACATCGTAAATACTAATAAAGTTCACTAGTTCGTAACCTTCCACAAAGATCATGTTCAGTAGCTTGAAACATTTCTTTACCATGTAACTATTTAAAACCACAAACACATAAAATAACAAAATACATAAGAACATCCCACGGAGACACAATTGAATAATTGTATCCCTGACAACAGCGCAACGAATATCAAGCTAAACATACATACCACTGCCCACCGCGACGCAAAAGCTATCTACAATACATAGTTGTGGCCCCTGATCTCGGAAAATAACAAAATCACACCACGACCCACCGCGACGCACATTCTATTTTCAATATTGATGTGGCCCTGATCTCGGCAACTAACAAACATACAAGTCGCCACTTCCCACCGGACTCACATACATGTAGCTCTAATCTCGGAAAATAAAAAAACATATAAGTAACCACTGCCCCGGAATCACATACATTTAGCCCTGATCTCATCCATCGTAACATACTGGAAACATCCAAGCACTCAAGACATACCAAGAATGAATATAACAAAGCGAAACAAGCAATTGTCTTGTTTAATCGTCCCTAGCATCAAGCGACGTTCCACATATCTGATCGTCACAATATTTTTACAAGAACCTCCCAAGGACCTAGAGTAAAACATACAAAAATTTAGGGAATTATAACGGTTGAGTCCCGAGATACCAGCCTTCTTTACGTCCTGTCTTAGGGTGAAAATCTCTAGAGGCAGTCAACATTTCGAGCGAAAATGGGATACCTGCCCATGTCCGATCCTTATGAAATTTCTAAAGGGTATTTATAAGGTTATAAATAACTTCATATCAAAAATTGAGCATAATCTAATGATAGGTGTAGAATACACCGTATTTACTATCTAGTAGTTACGCTTTCTTTGCTATTTTTCTTGTAAATTATGTACTTTACGTGTATTTTTGAGTTAATAGGTGCAATGGAGTCACCGAGAACAAAAGGAGAAGAAATCACTCATTTCACGGAAAAGAGCGAAAAGGCGAAGTTATCGGTGAAAGAACGAGGCCATTCCGGTTCCGTATGAGAAGGTTACAAGCAAAGTTAACAATGAAGCTTGTCAGTTCCCAAGGACTGACAATACAAAGAGATTTCTTGGTGGCCCATATCTATTGTCTGGGGTGCCTAAATACTGGCCGTACAGGCAACACTATCAACTTGGTCGTGAGGAATTCATTCTCATCCCCAAATTCATTGAGATGTTTCTGTGAGAGAAGAAAGAGTTAGGGTTCATTTCTCCCTTTCCTCCTCAATCTCTTTATCCACTCTCTGATGCTGCTATGTGAAATGAGGCGCTGCTAATGGTGGAATTGTGAAGAATGATGAATCAGAGAAGTGAACATGGAGATGGTGCAGTTCGAATCCAGAAAGGAGATGGCTGGTCTTTATTCTGGTGAAATCGAGAAGGTTGAAATTCAAGGAACTAGGGTTAGCGGCTTCGATTGAGAGAGGGTTTTGCTGATAATTAGGTTCTGAATTTAGAGTTTCGGTTGAATTTGAGAAGGGGATTGATTGGGATGTTGAAGAACAGATAGAGGAGTTGAGGCTCGAACGGAGATGGAAGAAATCAAACTTAAATTAAGGGATGATATTTGTTTGAATCAGAGAAGAATCATGGCTTGGCTGAGTTGCTCATGGAAATTACAGGGTTCTGTGATTGAATCTAATGTGAGAATTAGGGTTTCTCTGAAAGATGGGTCTGTGTTGGTGGAGTTACTGCCATGGGTTATGCTGAGATGCAAGATTCAAGATGGCAGAGATGGAAGCCATGGATGTTCTTGGATGTGTTGGTCTGCCATGGAATGGGGTATGTATTCTAAGTTCAAAACTACAGGGAAAGATGAATGCAGGCTCAGGTGGTGTTGATAGGTGCAATGGAACTTGAGGAGCTGAAGATGCCTAAGTTGTGACATAACATTGCAGGGAAGCTGAGAACAGGTCTGAAGTGCTGGAGATGTGCCGAGATGAACCAGGCAATGAGCTCAGGCATTGGCGGAATGGAGCTTAGATGATTAGTTGCTGCAAGAGAAGCTGTGGCTGTGTGAGAGCAAGAAATTGATGCATAAGATGAGATGTGAAGCTAATCTGGTGGTATTGAGATGCAGGGAGAATGTGATTGAGTTGAGATTGCAAGCAAGAATGGAGCTGTGAATGGGTTTGCTTATAATGAATTTGAGGCATTGCAGAGCTGCAGGTGTTGTGCAATTACAAGCCCTGATGTGACAGTGTGCTGCGCTGGTGCGGCTGGAGTTACAGGTGAAGCGCTGTCATAGTGCAGGGAAGGAATGGTGGTTAGAATCCATGGGTTTATATTGGCTGTGTGGTGAACTTGATGCTGGTGCAGGTTATGAAGCATGGCCTTGTAAGGATTGTTGTCTAGAGGCCTGTGCTGATGCTATAAAAATGGGCTGAGCTGTTATTGCAGGTGAAGTTGTTGCCATGGAGAAATAGATGAATGTTTAGGGTCGCAGGTGATGCCGCAATGTAATTGAGTCGATACAGAGCTCGGGGTATTGAATGGCATTGAGGCAGAACTGGTGTTGATCTAAATCAGTGTATGCTGAGATGACCTGAGTTGGTGCTGTAGAGATGGCGGAATTGATATTAACTGGAGTGAACAGATGCATATGGAGCTTGAGAGGTAATGGCAGTGCAAGGGCAACCGCGGTGATGCTGAGAGCTACAAGGGAGTTGCATACAGGGATGGCAATTGCAGGGATCGAATGTGCCTAGACTGTGGTTTGTTTGCCAGGGACATGGAAGTGGATTATGTCTTGAGTCTTTGTTTCGCCGAAGCGAGAAGCTATGGTCTTTGTGTTGTTAACTAGCTGGGTCGGGAATGGTCTGAGCATAAGGGTGCAGGCAGAGATGTACAAGGAAGGAAGTGTATGGTTTGGGTGTGCTGAGATGGTAGAAGCAATATGGTGCGATTGCAGGTCTGAACTGCAGTTGGAGGTGGATTGTGAAGGCAAGAATGGGTTAATGTTGGATTGCAGTTGCAGAATTTAGGAGGTGCGGGGCCATCATGGCTTTGTCTTTGAGGTGGTGATGCACAATGATTGTCTTTGCAGGTTCGGACTCTGCAATGGCTCGAGGCCAAGACAAGTCACCCACCTAGTCCACTAACTCATCGACTCGGTTATTCTTTTGCTAACTCATGAATCTGACTGACTCACCCAGATTCTCCCTAACTCGGTGCTGACCGAGTTGACCCGCCGATCCGACCCGTTGACCCGATCCGACCCGTTGACCGGTGACCGGGCGGACTTTGCCGGTCACCTGGGATGTTTTCCGGCGACTTTTCCGGCCGATTTCCGGCCACAATACCAGATTTCCGGCGACCGTTTTTGGGTCATATTTCTACATGGGTTTCTTCTTCTTATGGGCTTGGTGGATTTTCATCTAATGGACTTTGAAGACTAGACCTAATTTTAGAAGTTGGAGAAAAGCTATAAAGGGAAGGTCTTCTACAACTTATAATATATATCTTATTCTTGGGAATTTTGGAGGGCCGTTTTTTGTTTACGCTTCTAGGGTTTGCTTTTGTTCTTCTTCTTCATTATTTTATTATTGAATATTGATTATGATGAACTCCATAGCTATGAGTAGCTAAACATATTATTGGTTATGGGATAAAAGTTGATTTCCCAATATGCTTTTGATTCAATGAATTAGTTTTGTCTCAGTAATTATTGTTTGTGATTCACAATTAATAGTGTAATAAGATTTGAAAACTTGTTAGGTTGAGTCCGGAATCAATCCGATTTGTGTTCATCTCTAGAGCTATATTAGGGTTTTCAATACGAAAAAGTTGTTTATCCCTGATTCTTAGTAGCATAATTGTGGTTAGTGCTTGTAGTGATACATCCTAATAGTCACAAGTGAATCATAACTTTTGTTAAAACGTTTAGTGCTTTTACACATTCGTTTGCATTGATGAGTCTTATTCCATAAATCTTCATGCTTTTAGGAGTTAAACTTAATTGTGCTTTTACACTTTAGGTTGCTTTCTACGAAGAATTCACATATGCATCTTTTAATGTGGTTGTGATGAAAACAGGAATTAACGGGTTATACTTGCGATCAAGGTATCCTAGGACTTTTAATAAATACGAGATTAAAATACCAATTCTAATCATTGATGAAAATACATGTTTGTGAATGATACTATCCCGTGACCAATATCTTCTCCTTATTGATTTCTCGAATTACTTACTTTGCTTTTAATTACTTTTATTTGCTTAGATACAACAAACATACCTTGGGATATTTTAGAAACTGAAATTTTATAACAACGAAAGCCTCTCTGTGGATACGAACTCTTTCTTATCGCATACTATATTTATATCTAGTTGATTGAGAAAGTGAAATTATATTTGACGGATTGACAACCGACCATCTAACAGTTGGATAATCCATATAACAGATAAATCAGTACTACTCGACATCTGAAATCAATTAATTCTTGGTTTTAACAATATCCGATCACCCTCAAAATTTAACCGAAGGTATATGACACACTGAAGTAAAACATATAAAAAATTCAAAACAAACCAACGGTTGGAAATTAATTTACAAGCAAAGAAACTTCTGCAATTCATATGCAGGGTTCCGAAAACGAGTTGATATATTGTTTACCCCAAGAACAATTTTGAACTACCAATACAAATAGAAAGATTAAATAAACACAATAAAACTGATAAAGCAAGAACAAAATTTCCTCTAAGTGGAGAGAAGAGACGAATCAAACCAACGAGAGAGCGAAATCATAAATCAATCCATCCCTAGCTCCTTCTTCTTTCGCACGACGGTTTTTCTTTTGTTTTTTCTCAATTTTCTGATCCCTAACGTCTTATGCAAAGCTAGGTTTATCTCTTTTGTTAACACCCTAGTTTGACAAATTATAACCAAACTCTTTCCAAATGATAAGGGAAAACCCATCTATCACAAAAAATATGGATGTGAGTTATCTTACACTTCCAATACATACTTACCAAGTAGGAAATTAACCGTTCATGATTATTAACTAGGGGTATTCCAAATCTAAACTCTCTTTTCCTAAAGATTTATTATATATGGTTTTTTAAGTGGTAAAGGTAAGTTCTTAATCTAAAAACTCTTAAGGCTGATTAAACTTTGATAATTAATCAATCTAATAGCTTAGATTTCTTGATTTTGTAACAAATAAAACCGTTTGATTTTGCTGTTTACCACTCGAGAGTGGTGATGGGTGCTTATATTGGACATGGATAATCTTTGGAGTACCAATTAGTTTTTTTTTCTCTCTAAAGACAGTTACATCATTATCCACCTTGATCAAATCCCTTAGTTATCCATTATTAGCTCTGCTCGTCCGCTATCATTCATTCATTATCTATATATATAATACATAAATTAATCCAACGATGGAAATATTTAACGACTCATAAATGCTGGACAACTTGCTCTAATATAATTACCTTAGTTATGAAAGTGATTAATGTTTTTCCTTAAAAATAAGCCGTGAATAAGATTATTAAGATTTGGAAAGGAGTAATTTGAGAATATAAATTTGAAACTTAAATTAGTTAAAAACAGTAAAAATTTGGAAAACAAATGTCGACTTCTTATTGGTCCCCATAGCCCATCAGAAATTTTCTCAATTTATAACACATGAGGAGTTAACAATCATTGAGAAATCTGATGATATTCAAGTTTATCAAGTGGGATCTTCTTAACACAGTCATAGAAGAAAGACCATGGAGTGTTAAGAAACACTTGTTGGTTGTATATGATTATATACCTAATATAGTATATACTGAGAAATATTGTGGTTTTTAACAGTTTTGGATCCAGCTCAAATACTGTTGCCTGAGCATATGATTGTTTACTCCGTAACAAAGATGGGTAAGATAATGGGAGAGGTGACCGCAATAGAACCCAAAGATGCAATTCCAGTTGGAAGTGATCCAGTCAAAGTCCGTATCAATGTAGATCTCTCTATGCCACTGACGAGAGGATTTAAAAAAATCACTAATGTTGGAATATCAAGATGGCAAAAATCTTATATGAAATACATCCTAGCAGCATATGCCCAATCTGCTATGTCATTAGACACTCTAAAGGTTCTTGTAAGGATGCTGCAAATTATCTGGCTAAGGCTCATGAAAGGCCTTACTTCTTTGGTAAAGTCAACAATTTGAGGAAAAATATCACAAATACTGCCACTGCTGCTAAAAAAGCTCAAAAAAAGTTTTCCAAAACAACAGTTTTTGTTCCCCTAAGGATGGCGTAGCAATTAACATGGAATTCTTACTCAACAAGAGTACCACTGAGGAAGCTGAAGATAACAGACTTGGTAAAAGACATAAAATTCTGAAGATATCAACAATGCTGAAAGTTCATTACCAAAAACCATTTCTCATACCATCACAAACAATCAACCATCTCAACTAGTCATAACTGGGGGAAAATAATCTGCTCCAACAGTGAATGAGATTCAAGTATATCTTACACATTACCCTTTTATCATTATCCCCTTAATATACTATACTTTTGCAATACTTGCATTACTCTATACTAATTTATATACTTGTTAGAGCATTGCTCGGTCGAACTCACAAGTGTTGATATCTCAAGTTTGTTGTCAAATTTAGTTGTTAAAACTATATCTTGATTTCTAGTCTACAATTAGTTAAGTCTCAGACTAGGATAGAAATATAGTTGAGAAACAGTGGATCACGACAGTCATCATTGCGTTCTACCGTTTGAAAGCGAATATCAACCGAAGCTTTTGGAGAACTTCATCAACAAAAGGTAAGTGAAGACCAAACCACCTATTTCTCAAGTTATATTCACTTTTCTATCATTGAGACGATGTCGCATAACCAATTAGACTATTATGCATAGACAAGAATTTCGAGTTAAGTTTATCTTGGTAATTAGCTCTCGAAATATAATGACTAAGCTTAATGAATATTTGTTCGTACTTGATGAATTTCGGTTAAGGACAATCTATTATTCGGAATCTAAATCATGATTCAAGTTTTATCATTCGAAAATAGCCTGCAACAGTGATATGCGTCATTGATGTTATTCGGGAATGTTTCAAATCGATTTAGAGAGAAATATAGAACTACTATAAATTCGGATTCAAGACAGAGTTATCAGTCTTACAAACTGGGAAAACTGTTATACGTCTGAACCCATATTACATGAAATCAGACACGTAGAGGAGTAGTTATATATCGACTTACAGATTTTTGGTACGCATATTCTTATGCACATCATGTGAAAAATCTGTTCAACTCGTGAACCAGATCAGTATGCATACTCGTATGCAAACCATTTTGGAACTGTGGTTACTGAAATGGGATTACTATCTAAACCGGTACAGGTACCAAAATAGTTTTGTGATCCCGAACTAGGTTTAGTACCCATACCATTACGCAAACCAAAATAGTTCTGTGAACTCCGGAACAGGTTATAGTCTTAAGGTTTCCAAACCGTACGCATACCAAAATAGTTATGCCAACTCTGGAACTTGGTTTGGTTAAATTATTACAAACCGGTACACATACTCTGACTAACTTGAGTCACAAACGGCCATGGTATTTGTACTATGTGCATTTACTAACCATGTCGATTATCTTCAATTACGATTAAATTATTTCTACGAGATAATTAGCATTTGATTAATTCTCTAAAACACTAGACTTTTTTGATCACATGATTGTGACTCAAGGATAATGTCTTATGTGTTCATGAAAATGAATATTAATCTTTAAGTTCAACTCGGCTAGTTTCGGCTAACGACGTTGAACATAATCTTTGTACACGGTTCAGTTACAGCTTCACCTAACCAGAGTGTATATTTTGTTTATGTAAATCAGATTCAAAGAATCATCTAACAATGGATGTTGATTGCTTTGTTGCAAAGCTATCTTAGCTTAAACCTAAAACAACATATGCTTTGAATGTCTATAAAATGGGAACTTCAAGCAACTGAGATCTTTGAATCCTGACAATACCTTTTTGGTGTGTCCTAGTTGTATCTAGAGTCACCCTTTTCCTAATTATTTTACGGCTACAAAGACTTCATAGGGATTCATGAAGCCAGGTCCAATTATCTTTCCTTGATAACTCGTGTATCCTGATCTTGATCAATTTTTGAGCTACTCACTTGATCAAGATATATAGATCATCAAAGTTCTCTTTGTCTCAAACTTTGTTGATTCCACATGTTTTATACTTGTGAGGTGAATAATAATCTAGGCTGCACTTCGGGTTGCATAAGTCCAGATTTTGAGGTTAGCTAGACTTTGTCTATTGCTATCGATTTCCATCACCTTTGATCAAACTATTTGATTGTAAAAGGAAACCATATATATGATTAATCTGTGGGAGGAAAATTGGTTCAAAATCTTCAATTGAGTTGAATCAACTCTTAGTTAGTGTGACGTCAGCTAATTAGGGAATCAATTGCAGGTGTCCTGCTGGGATTCAAGAGGCGTAAGGAGCGCGATTGTACCTTAATCGGCGGGATACCTTTTAGGGATCAACCACATTCCAGTTGCAGTATGCAAAACATGGCAAATTTTGCTACCTAAACGCAGGGCGTGTTTACTTTTCGGGGTTCCACACCGTTTGGAAACTGAAGAAACTGTAACATAATACTATTTTTCAGAAAATCTTCCCCCTTAAAGGGCTTGAGAAATAAAGCTCTCATATTAAACGTTGATGAAACCCTCGCTTCCTATTGGCCTAGAAAGGCTTCTAATGCAAAATCTATGGTGAGGACACTTGGCATAACTCTATTTATTGTAATAATTAAAATTTGGTTATAATTTGTAGAGGTGTAAAACGTGCCGGCCCGGCACAGCCCGGCACATGAAGTCGCGTGCTTTACGTGCCATGTGCCGTGCTTTGCTGTGCCAACGATTTAAACGTGCTGTGTCGTGCTATGCTTTACTAGTCAAAAGCTAGGCACATCATAGCCCACGGGCACAAAGACACGAATAAACGCGGCCGTCTTGTGCTTAGTGATGGCACACGTGCTATAAACAATTTGAAATCACTTAATGTACACATTAAGTCAGACATTATCACAAGAATTTAATTAGACAACATATCATTTGAAATTATTTCAAGTAAAATTAACAAGTTTATTCAATAAAAAGAAATAACCCATCAAATATAAAATTGGATTATTGTCATGTAAATTAATGTTCTAGTTAAATATAGGTGACGACATTATAACAACGATATTGAAATATATTTTCCAAATATTAAGGTATTATATGTGTTGTTATAAATAAGCCAACATAACATGTTAAAAACTAGCTAGAATAGTGACTCTTTTTGTGAAATATACAAAAAATGTGATGTATTATGCCTTGTTATATGGTGTATTTGTACATGTTATGACGTGCTCTCTTAAAGTGTTGAGCTGGGCTGGGCCACGTGCTTATCCGTGCCTCGTGCTGTGCTGTGCTACTGTGCCAATTAGTCAAACCCAGCACGTCCCATTTAACTAACGTGTTGTGCCGTGCTGGGCTAAGTCACGCGTCCGAATCAGGATGTGCTCAAATTTTAGCGTCTTGTCCGGGTCTGTGCTCGTCTTTGTACCCCAATTTACACCTCTAATAATTTGGATACATCAAATACTTAACTGTCCGTTAGTAATGGTGTTGAAAAAAAAGTAGGTAGACAATACTTATGTTAGAATTTGAACTTGAATTATTTAGTTACACCGTGTTTACATCTATACTTAACTGTACTTTAGCAAGGGTGGACAAAACTCACGTCCAAACCGTTAATTAAATAATTAAATAAACAAAAAAAACCTGCAAAAATATTTTATGGAAATCGCAAAAATCTCTGTTTCCAACTTAATTAAGGAAAATGCGTTAGAAAGGAAACATAGTAATTCAGCTTTTGTACTTAATTAAGGAAATTGTGTTAGCATGGAAATCATGTTATGTAAAAAAGGAATTTGGGTGATTTAGCTTTTGTAATATATATATACACTTCATACATTCAATTACTCAATGCAGCCTTTG
The DNA here is from genome assembly GCA_023531295.1 of Papaver armeniacum. Taxonomy (NCBI): domain Eukaryota; kingdom Viridiplantae; phylum Streptophyta; class Magnoliopsida; order Ranunculales; family Papaveraceae; genus Papaver; species Papaver armeniacum. The sequence continues at coordinate 28,497 of JAJJWW010018929.1, forward strand.
ATCAACATGAACTCGAAGAGTTTCAAAAAGAAACAACTAGGATTGCTAGGAGCTTGGGGCTGAATCTTTGCTCTCAAAACCTTTCTATGTGGCATTACGTTCCATTAGAGTTAATCGCAACACTATTTTAAAAGAAAGAAGAAATCCTATAATCCATGAGAAAACATTGGTTATTCATAGGCTTCCCTGATTTAAGCTAAATACACTGGTTTCCTAATGCTCTCCGCTTGGGTTTGGTGCAGCGATTAGTTTAGAATTCGGAATCTTATCTCTGTGTGATCGCTGGGTTTCTTGATTTTCCTATGTTTCCTTGATATGTCTTAACGATTAACATAGATGTTTTGCTAACACAAAAGTTTCTGTTTATATATCCATGTGTAATAAAATTGATTCTTAAATTGTAGTCTGTTAAACTTGCTGGAGGCTTCGATCACTCTGCTATCTACCTATCCGATCTGTAGGTGTAAATAATCCACAAGGACAGGTGGAACGATCCTAAGCCATGGCGTACTGCAGCAAGCGTGCACCTAGGGTACCGGATCGCCCTCCGAACTGGGCGTAAGAAAAGAGGAGCCGAAAGTCGATTTAAAAGGGGGAAAAGCGTGACGCGATGGACATCGGGCACTGGAGCCATAAATGCGCTGACAAAGTTGGTGAAGAGATAAGGAGGACTCGGTCAGGAAAGACTCGGCCAAGGATCCCAAGGGCGACATCGATTGCCCCCATCGAACGGGCGACATCGAGTGGCGAGATAGCAGAAGCAGACATCACTCGGCTTGACGCACCGACCCGAACAAATAAGGACGGTCGGCTGAGACATCGACTGACCCCCCCCGAGAGGAACATCGAGGAAGCTACATCAGGCCTAACATCGTAGCACTGGATGTATCATCACTTGTAACTATAAATAGAGACCATGTAGAGAGGTAGAACTCAAGTGACAAGTGAGAGAGAAAGGCACACCTAGAGCATTGAGAGAGAAATATTCGTCTTGTATCCTTGAATCAAGTAATAAGATCATCTTTAACCCCCGTGGACGTAGGTAATCATGCCGAACCACGTTAACTTCGCGTTCTTTTATGATTTTCGCATATTACTTTCTTGGTATAATTCTTCGGATGTAGTAGTAGGATCTTCCACCACTACATTTTGGCGCCGACTAAGGGGACGTATAACATCTCCGGATACCTTGAAATCGGATACCAAAAGAGGAAAATCCGAGCTCCCAAGCCACCTTGTGTGCTGGTTGACGCTAAGAGAGAAACCCTTTTGGTCCGTTATCTTCGTTTTCTTAGTAACATCTTCTCGAGTTGATAGAAGTTAGCTTTATGTTCTTACTTGTTATCTTCGTAACATCTTCTCTAGTTGATAGAAGTTAGCTTTATGTTCTTACTTGTTATCTTCGTTTTCTTAGTAACATCTTCTCGAGTTGATAGAAGTTAGCTTTATGTTCTTACTTGTTATCTTCGTTTTCTTAGTAACATCTTCTCGAGTTGATAGAAGTTAGCTTTATGTTCTTACTTGTTATCTTCGTTTTCTTAGTAACATCTTCTCGAAGTTGATAAAAGTTAGCTTTATGCTCTCGCTTGTTATCCCCGTTTCCTTAGCAACATTTTGTCGAGTTTATATAAGTTCGTTTTTGCATTCTAATTTATGGTTTCCGTCTTCCAAGCAAAACAAGACTTCCGCTTAAGCAAAGTCATTGAGACAGCCCCGTCGAGATGGGCAGTTTGCTTAAGATGCCTCAGAGAGTTACCGGATGACCCATGAGCTCCCTAAATAGCATCTTTCGATGTTGGTAGAAGCTAGAAGGGGATCCTACCTCGCTGACTGAGATCTGTGGCTTCAGGCCCCGCCATTAGAGAGATTCAACAGCTCCTATCAACACCTAGTGAGGATAGCTGACGCTAAGTGAAAGACTCTAACAAGCGCAACGCGTGGGTCGCTAGGACTATCTTCTAGAGAAAAATATTGTCGCATCTATTTCACACCCGTCTTCACTTTAGCAAGATAAGCGAAGCACGATAACGGTGGAAACAGGGCTAGCTCAGAATCATTGAGTCTAGTTCTTGGAAACCATGGCCGACGGGGTTATAGTGAGTAGTCCACGCCTCACTTTGACCCTACACTAAGGGCCTCACAAAGCATCAAAGTGGAAAACGGTAGGAATTGTCGACCAAAGAACGCGACGGCGACTGAGGATCCTCAGCACGATCCCCCACCATGAAGGAAATCCTCCGACCTAACATACGGATGATTGATGACTTCTGGCGTTGGGAATGTTAGGACAAATAGCAATTAATGCATGGGAAGAGTACTGAAAGCGATGTGTTAAGACAGCTTTTCAAAATTTGTCCTTTTGCGGCAAAAACGATTTGACTGCTGAGACCAACACGCTAGCGTAAAGGGAATCGTACTATAAAAAATCTTTTTCACTCGCACCGGATCGTCGTACTCCACCCTTAACCTTTTCGAAAGCAGTTCGAAGTAAGTGTTGTCTACTTTGCTGACGTAGGAACGAACGGATAGGCGAGCCGAGGAACGAGGACGATAGCAAAGGCAATGGCAAGTACCTCCAGGACGAGCAGGATCCTGAGGAACCGAGTCACGGCGGGATCCAGCGGGCAAGAGGGACTCACGGACTCCCAACACGGAGATCGTCGACCTAACGACCGAGGCGAGACTCCGGCGTTGATCAAAGGCATGACTACGGTCGACGAGGAGGTCGATCTGAGCCGAGATGACGACTTCCCACCCGAGAGATTGAGGATTAACCCAAGTCAGATGGGGCCGAGAAACGAGGGCAAAGATGGAAGACGGGAGGACTGCATCGGATACGGAGGAGGAGGAAGTCCAAACGATACACGAAGAACGAAGAAGAGAAAGACAACCTACGGAACACCAAAGAGATTTGGAACGAGAGGCTGAAAGACTTAGGCAAGTACACTTGGCAGGAGGGAACCCCAATCGAGACGTCCCCCCAGTAACGGCCAACCGCCCCCCAGCTTCGGCTGTTCCCCCAGTAGTGGTTGATCACCCTACGGCCCCGATCGTCCCTCCTATCGCTCTCACTGCTGCACCCCAACCGCACCCCCTAACACAACGGGACACCAAATGAACGGTCATTCTAGTCACGAGAGCACCGACTGATGTTACTCGCCATACCGGCAAGTCAAAGAAGACAGGAGGATCCGATGAGAGAATTGCAGAGGAGAAACTTGGCACTAGAATACGAGAACCACCAACTCCGCAAACAGAGGACGGGTCGAGGGATCATCAAGCCGAGGCGCTCCAAACAACCACACTCCACCAAGGGACGACCCACCCCCTTCGCCAAGCCGAGGACGAGTACCCGACCCTAATCGGCCAAGAGAAGGGTATGGGCCTTCCGAGGATTCTTCGGCCGACGAGGAAGTAACCAACGAAAGTACGGACGCGTCCACCAAACAAAAGATCGAACGGCTTGAGCAGATGGTTAAGAAACCGACCGAGATAGCGAGGATGATAAGTTAGCGTAAGTAATCAATGAAGCCTTAAGACACCGTTTACTGCAGAACCGGACCGAACACCATTTCCACCAAAGTGCACACCGCCAATCTTCCCATCTAGGTTCGATGGCACAGCGATGCGGAGAACACATCAAGATGTACGGCGATGTCCTTACTACAGTGGAAGAATCACGATGTGGTCATGTGCAAGTTCTTCCTCGCTAGTCTTGAAGGAGAAGCGAAGAGTTGGTTCTACACCCCGCCCGATAAATCCGTTGGGAGCTATGCGGTTTTGGTGGAAACTTTTCTCGAGACGTACATGCATAACAAAGATAGCTCGGCCCGTAGTCGACAAGTTATTTACCCCGGCACGAAGGCCGAGGGAACCGCCGCGTTCCTTAACGGATAGATGGAGGAAGTTATGCACGGATATAGGGAAGGCACCTGGCCGACCAAGCAAATATTCGGCTTCGAGAACTCGCTAAGAAAGTCGGACCCCATCTGGGTGGCGATGTACACAGAAAAGCCCAAGACGCTAAGGGAGATCCGGAAGATGCAGGAGCACTATATAGCCTTGGAAGAAATCCAGGAAGGAGCGCAAGACAGGGGAATACAAGAGGCGAGCACCACAGAAGAGGCTACCCCGAGAGAAGCCACGAAACGATCCGAGAAAAGGCCCGGTGCCCAGTCCCAGGGTGAGAACAAGAAGGTCTGGGTCGAGAGGGGAAAGAAACCTCGCCATGAGCCGAGATCGTACACTCCGCTCAATGCACCCTTGGAAGAAGTGTTCAAGGAGGTTGAAAAGAGGAACGATATCCGTTACCCCAAGACTCGGGGAATCCAATTCGACGGGACGAGGAACCACCCGAGTTCTCGCCATTATCATCGGGCCCGCGGCCACTCGACCAACGATTGTAGAGAAGTGAAGGACATCGTCCAGCACCTGATCCGCGATGGGTACCTACGGCATTTCGTCAAAACACCATCGACACCGGCCCAGCCCGAGGTCCCAATACATCAAATAAGAATCAATCGCGGCGCTCAGTTCACCTGTAACACCATATCACACTCAGCGACACAAGGATACGATTTAGGGACCCAGTATCACCTCGAGAATACACAAGAGGGACAGACGGGCAGAGAAATCTTTAGCGTGGCCAAGACCCTCCCTATGGAGCCGTGGATGATGCAACCGATCACGTTTTTCGGCGAAAGATGTCCCATTGAACGGACAAGCACATGGAGATCCCCTAGTAATAACCCTGATGATTGAGGAATGGGGCGTCCGCAGAATATTAATGGACAGTGGTAGCTCAGTCGAAGTTTTGTTCTATGACACTTTCAAGAGGATGGAATTGTCTGATGACATCCTGGTCCCGTCGACTTACCGAATTTACGGCTTCAACGGTACGGTGACAGTGCCAAAGGGAGAAGTCACTCTCAGAGTCTCGGATGGGGAAGGGTTCCTTGACACATTGACCACCTTTGCGTAGTCGATGTCGCTTCACCATATGAGGCGATCCGGGACGACCTTGGATCGCAGGGATCAAGGGAGTCGCCCGCCTACCATCGAAACCGCGCTTCCCTTCTTATCGTGGAGTGGTAGAAGTACTAGGCGACCCCAAGCGGCAAAACAATGTGTGCTAATAGACATCCAACGTAACGAGGAAAGACGGTCGAGGAAACGCCAAGAAAAGAAGAAGTCTAAGGAAATGGAAGCGGAGAGGAATTGGAAAAGGTGATGTCACAAGCCATCGCCACCTACGAAGCAGGCGACACAGAAGTCTTATAGCAATCACAGGAGCCGGCAACCGTCGGCAAGCCAAAGCAAAACTTCTCGGCCCTAGAACCGACCCGACAAATCAATCTGGGCACCGAGGAGGAGCCGAGATTGGTGAGGATAGGGTCACGCTTAACGAACGAACAGTCCCAGCAGCTGATAACTCTCCTGAGGGAGTATATGGATGTATTCGCTTGGCAAATGCACGACATGGAAGGAATCGACCCGTAAGTTTGCTCACATCATCTGCGGATAGACCCCAAGTTCAAGCCGATTAGACAAAAGATGAGAAGAATCGCACCCGAGCTACAACCAGCGGTAGAGGCAGAGTTGAAGAAACTGTACGCAGCAGGAATCATCCGAAAGTCCCAATATCCGCAATGGATATCTAATATGGTGATAGTCCCCAAGAGGAATGGGGGCGTCCGAATTTGCGTCGACATACAACGACTGAATAAGGCATGCCCAAAGGACAGCTTCCCTCTCCCCAGCATCGACCAGCTGGTGGAATCCATTGTCGGGTATAAGGCGATAACACTCATGGACGGATACTCGGGATATAACCAAATCCCCCTGGCCCCCGAGGATCAGGAGCACACCTCCTTTTTCACACCAAGAGGACTGTGTTGCTACACCAAGATGCCATTCGGGTTGAGAAATGCGGGTGCGACATATCAAAGGCTGGTGGAAGATATGTTCGAGGATAAAATACACGACACCATCGAGGTCTATGTAGACGACATGTTGGTCAAGAGCAAAGTGGCCGATACCCACATCGACGACCTTAGAGGCATCTTCCAAACCATGAGGGAGTACAAGATGAGGGTAAATCCGTCCAAGTGCACCTTCTGGGTCACCTCGAGCAAGTTTCTAGGATATATAATCACCGACAAAGGGATCGAGGCAGATCCAGATAAGATCAAAGCCGTAGTCGAAATGCCATCACCTGTGACAGTCAAAGACGTGCAACGGCTAAACGGAAACCTGGCGGCTTTAGGACGATTCATCTCTCGATCATCTGACAAGTGCAAGGATTTCTTCGGGACGTTAAGAAAGGGGGAGAAGTTCAGATGGACCGAGGAGTGTGAGGAAGCATTCCAGAGAATCAAGCAACACCTGGCGAGCCTACCGGTGTTACAAAGACCCGAGCCCGAGGACATATTAACACTGTATCTCGGGGCAACCAGTCATGCCATCAGCGCCGTGTTGGTCAAGAACGAGGGAGCAGAAGAAAAGCCGGTATATTTCATAAGCAAGACCATGAACCCGGCAGAAAAGAACTACACCAGAATCGAGCAGCTCATACTAGCGTTAGTATTTGCAACACAAAAGCTTCGGACGTATTTCCAAACCCACAAGATTCGGGTGCTTACCAAGTCCTCCATAGAGTCAGTACTCGACAACGCAGCTAGGTCAGGACGGATCTCTAAGTGGAGCGCGCAAATAAAGCAGTTCGATGTCTTTTACGAGATGAGGACAGCAGTGAAAGCACAGGCAGTTGCCGATTTTTTGGCAGACTTCCCCCTCAGTGATGAGGACGAAGTAGAAGACATCCCCGGAATGGAAGAAGACCGAGACGATTCACCCGACTTACTCGAGACATGCAGCCCGACACGATGGGAGGTTTTCGTCGATGGGTCATCCAATAAAGACGGATCGGGTTTAGGACTGGTCTTCACGACACCAAAGGGCAAGAAAATGGTCCACTCCTTTAGGCTTGAGTTTAAGGCAACCAACAATGTCACATATCACGGCAAGAATACATGCCTTACGTCTGATAGTGGAGATGGGCATCCAGGAGGTACGACTCACGAGCGACTCTCAGCTAGTTGTCCGACAGATCAACGGGCAGTACGCCATACATGACCCCTTGTTACAGAAATACTGGGAACTCGCCCAATTCTACATCGGGCAAATACCGAGCATTAAATTCCGACACATCTGCAGAAAAGACAATCGGCATTCGGATGCCCTGGCTTACGTTGCTTCCATGTTGACAGACTCAAGCATTGAAGGCATCAGAGTTATGAGGGTCTTAATGCCATCAGTACCCGAGATCGAGAACGTCGACGCACATATTGCAGCTGTCACTACCGACCAGTATCAGGCCGACGATTGGAGGAAGCCGATTCATGAATATCTCGAAACAGGAAAATTGCCCAAAGGGCGACCTGAGGTCAACAAGATCAAAAGCAAAGCAGCCGCGTACGAAATTCGAGACGGAATTCTCTACAGGAAATCGTACCTAGGACCCTTGTTGAGGTGCCTAAGTAAAGAAGAGGGGCATACAATCCTTAACGAGCTGCACTATGGGGCAGCGGGAAACCATAGCTCGGGCCGTAGCCTAGCGGCACGAGCAAAAACCATGGGATACTTCTGGCCATACATGAATGAGGACGCAAAACATATGGCCACAGTTTGCGACGAGTGCCAGAAATTCGGGAAGAAGATACACGCGCCGGCTGTGACATTGAACTCCGTCATCGTCCTCGCCCTTTGCTAAATGGGGAATCGACATCGTAGGACCTCTACACGTCGGGTCGGGACAAAGGAAGTACTTAATTGTAGCCACCGACTATTTCACCAAGTGGGTTGAGGCCGCCCCGCTAAGGCACATACGGGATAAGGATGTTTTCCGGTTCATCTGGGAACACATCATATGCCGCTTCGGGGTTCCGGCGGCAATTGTCTCTGACAACGGCAAACAATTGCAGGGCAAAAACATAGACCTGCTATTTAACACTTACAACATCCGAAAAAGCAAGTCCACGCCACTATACCCCCAAAGCAATGGACAGGCCGAGATCACAAACAAGACCATCGCCGATAACATGAAGAAGAAACTCGACGGGGAATATGGGGAATGGTGTGAAGAGCTTTACAACGTCTTGTGGGCGTATAGGACAACTCGCAGGGAAGCAACCGGATTGTCGCCCTTCATGTTAACATATGGGACTGAAGCCATCCTGCCAACAGAGGCGATGATACCGACCACAAGGACCGAAGCATGGAGGCGAAACATCTCGGCGGATCTTATCTTGGCTAAACTTGACGATCTAGAAGAAACGAGGGAGATGGCCCTGCAAAAGATGGAAAATTACCAGCGGAGAATCCAACGAGAATACAACAAACGGGTCCGACCAAGAGAGTTCCTACCAGGGCAGCTGGTACTAAAACACTTACCTAGCTATGAACGTGACAAGAAAGGCGGCAAACTTGCACCAATATGGGGAGGACCTTACACAATAGTTGAGAAGGTCGGAGAAGGGGCATACAAGATACTGAAACCGGACGGGAAACCCGAGCCACGACCATGGAACGCAACACGACTAAAGCTCTACCATCCATGAACTCAGGTAAGATATCTTGTCATCTATTTCCGTGAAAGGCCGCGTGGGGTTGGAAATATGACAAGTGCGTCTGAATGGTCGTTTCGAACCCGGGGCGATGGCATTGTGCAAGTGCCGGGCGACTTACACTAACACGGACTATTCGAACTCTGGGCGATGGCATTGTGCAAGTGCCGAGGTAGTTCAGTGGGCCCCGGTGGTTGGAAACCACGGCCGATTGTCGAGGCACGAGTACTCGACGCCGAGCAGTCAACATTGCTCTCCTCGCAAGTGGCCGAATCACTTGCCCAAGAAGATTAATCGATAACTTCTTGGGATGTCGATCCCATAGAAATTAGGCAAGACCAACTCCCCTTCCACCAGATCTCAAAAGACGGTGATGAGATGCCTCGGCCAGACATGGCATCGGCCCGATGACCCTCCTTGTTGAGTGCGTTCGACAGTAAACGGCATTTGTGACTAACTTATCTGTTCATACAGGCATACATAACGAGACCACGACAGAAAGCCACATATGGGCAACTCAAAGATAAATAAGGATAATAACGTCGAGAGTATCATAGCATCGCAAAGAAGAAAAGCAAACAAACCGGGCGACGCAAAGACCCCATAACAAGTTATGCAAGAAATTAAAAAGGTGTTCAAACGAATTACAACCCGAGGAAAAGGGCAAGATAGCGACGCAGCGCTACAAAAACATAATCACTCTTTGGAGGAAATAGGACCCTAATGCAGTCTTCTTGGCGGCAACATCGGCTCGTTTCTTATCAAGCACCGCTTTCACACCGGCCCTAACCTTCGAGACAAGCTCGTCATTGAACTTCGTCTTCTCGGCAAAGAAGGTCCCTCGCTAGCCGCGCCGACGCCGCTTTAGCAAAGGGCCACCGATCGAGCAATTGAGCCTCCCTCCCTTTCGTGACGGATGTTTTCCTCCTCCAACGATGCCGTCTTCTTCGCTCTACCGCAAAGGCAACAAGAACGGTCACCACACAATAGCAAAAAGAAGAAAGCAACGCGGAAAGCACAACACAAGGCACACCACCTTCTAACAAAGGTGCAATTATTCTAATAGACTCCTCGGACTCAGATAGGCTACACTCGAGAGAAGACATCTTCGAAGAAAGTTCAAGGTATCGCTGTTCGTTAAACTCGTTAGTGGGGCAATACTTCTTGTGATCACTCCATTCCTCCCTCTCGTCGAGAGTGGGCGGCCCGCAAACCCGACAATTGGGCACGCACCCAATCCAACTCCTCGTAAACCTTTCCAAACTCCTTGAGCTTCTCAAGGGCCTCTCGGTTACGCTTCTCAGTAGCGTCCCTCTCCCCCAAGATCCGAAGGCGATCTGCATGCAGATCTCGGACCTGAAGTCTTAGCCGACCACATTGAACTTCTAAGTTGTCGGCTAATAACGTTTTATCACCCGCTATACCTTGGAAATGAGCTAGGTTCGCCCTCGATTATCGATTTTCTGGGATATACTCAAAAGTCTCATAGCGATGGAGTTTGGACCGAAGATCTTCGATATCGGTTTCTAAGCGATCAATCTTAGCATCCTTATTAACTATTCTCTGTCTGTAAGTTCGAAACGTGGTCCCGTTCTATGTTAACTTCCCTTTTCAACAAACGGCACCTCGTGGCAAAGATCGGCCTCCGCACTAGAAGATTCGGCCAGGCAGGAGTACCGAGCTTAGGATATTGGCACTACAAGATCAATCATAACCAAGTAGAGAGTAAAGCAACTACCTTGGGCCTCGGCCGCCTCCTTCTCCAACCTCCGAGCTCGCTCTCCCGTTCTTTGCCGCAACAAGAGACGAAGACCCTCCCTCTCGGCGGCCTCTCGGCGCCGGATGGCAAAGCATTCAACAAATGAGCGGTTGATCTCCTAACGAACAACACCGACGTGGTCAGCACTTAACAAAAACATAAGAAGCAACACTCAAACAACTCTACTCACCAGCAGATCACAAGTACTCTCCAGACCGGCCTCATACAACGAGACAGCACTGATCTTTTCCTCATCAGACAAAGAGGCAAAATCGGGAGAAATAAGTGCACCAAGCGAGTTGCACATAGGGCCCGAGATGGTGAAAGAGGTATCTTCGCTCAAGTCGGGACCACGGAAGGACTAGTCTTCGGCGGCTGATCCTTGACAGCAACACCCTCCGCATCACGGCCCTCCACAAGGTTCCCACCACCACCCGATTTCTCCACCTGTCCCGACTTCTCCTCATTGCCGAGGGTTTCATCCTCATCGCCGAAAAGATCCTCATCATCATCACCTTCAGAGACAACATATACAACGCCATCGGCAAGAACAACCCCTTCATCAACTACTTCCCGGGCCACAATCTTTTCCGGGGAAGGCACACCCTCCTTGGGTTCCTTACCCCTCCCCTTGGACTTATCACCTACAAGGGTAGATGAAACATCAAAAAGCTTCTGAGGCGACTTCCTCAGGAAACGTGACAAAGGTAGATGGTCATCGGGATCCTCACCATCCTTTGCCGAGGTAGTAGGAGTCTTGTCAACCCTCAGCTTCTGCGCATGAGCCGACGTCAGAACCATGCAAGGCAACAAATAGGGGCACGTACATGTACGTCAAATAAAAAATGATAAGTATATTTGTTACCTTCCCTGTCTCCTCCTCGGCTCCCCGCAATCCTATCTCTTCCGATGAACGAAAACCTCGTAAGGAGTACTCGGGACTTGGTCCGGAAAACACCAAGACAAAATATCACCCCACAAATCGCCCGAGCCGATCAACCAAACCAGAAAAACAGGAAAGTATACTTACCCGATCAACATTGATTACCCAGAAAGGATAAAACTCGGCCGGAGGAGGGAATTTGCCGCTCAAGAGAGGACCGGAAATAACCAGTGGAACCCGATCCCAAGCCGAGTCATTAGTATGACGGGCATGCTTGTTGGAGCTCTCCCCTCGGGATCCTCATCTAAAAGAAGCCTCCCAACACCGTCAGAAGAGTTTTATGGCGATGAGGACTAGCAAAGAAACCCAGCGAGATCGCCATTAGTAGTGGTCCCGCTCCGATAATTGTCGGCGAAGCTGGCAGGAGTATAGTCACTCGCCTGGGAAGGATCGTAGGTGGACCAAGCAAGAGGAGAACACTCGCCCCGGCTGCGCCTCTCCCACTCGGACAAGATGCGGAAGGTATTGCCATTCCACTGAGCCAAAGCGCGACACGGACGAATCTTGGAGAGAGCCTCGTACCAAAATGGACGACTAGGATCGTATAGTGGGAAACGCAGTCCGAGCTCCAGCTGGCCCCTGGTAACAATGGTCGCCTCGGCCGAATGGGGAAACCTCAGAACATCATCTTTTCTCAAAACACCCTTCTGGCCTGACAAGAGCCTGACGTCATATCCATGAAGATCGAACTCGCCCTTCAACTGTTGAACATACTGCTCATCCGACAGATCCTTAGAAGCCCTCTTGTCAGCCCTACAAGAAAACGAAGATGAGTTATCAGGAAAGATAGAATCGAGAGCGCGGTAATCATACTTGGAAGGACTCTCTACGACGAACAAGGAATCAAGCGGTACGCCGTCTTCATCAGAAAACACATAACTCACACACCTTCTCTCTGTCATGTGAGGAGTTGAAGAAGACATGAAAGCTAAGGAGGAAAACGGCAGGAGAAGCAAAACGCAACCGGAACCGGAGATTGCAGCGGCAGCGGAGACGGAGAAGACGACGGATAGTGGAAAAGAGAGGGATGAAATCTGCTAAGGGAACAGTCAACAGCAACAAAAGGAGGATGGAGAACGAAGTTGCAGAGAGGATAGAGAGAGAATGGAGTTGCAGGAAAGGAAATATGGGGGAAACGAGGTTTAGACGTCGAACTTATAAACCCCTCCCATGGTAACCGGCAGAGGAGGTGAACCGGTTGAGTAACTAAAGCGAGTGGGGAACAGCATGCGTGAAAACCGGCATGACCGAGGACGTGGGAAGACGAGGCGGTTATTCTTCCCCACGTGTTGACTACACGAGTGAAAGAAGGGGCATAAATGTAGGTGTAAATAATCCACAAGGACAGGTGGAACGATCCTAAGCCATGGCGTACCAGAGCAAGCGTGCACCTAGGGTACCGGATCGCCTCTCCGAATCTGGGCGTAAGAAAAGAGGAGCCGAAAGTCGACGAAAAGGGGGAAAAGCTGTGACGCGATGGACATCGGGCACTGGAGCCATAAATGCGCTGACAAAGTTGGTGAAGAGATAAGGAGGACTCGGTCAGGAAAGACTCGGCCAAGGATCCCAAGGGCGACATCGATTGCCCCCATCGAACGGGCGACATCGAGTGGCGAGATAGCAGAAGCAGACATCACTCGGCTTGACGCACCGACCCGAACAAATAAGGGACGGTCGGCTGAGACATCGACTGACCCCCGAGAGGAACATCGAGGAAGCTACACCAGGCCTAACATCGTAGCACTGGATGTATCATCACTTGTAACTATAAATAGAGACCATGTAGAGAGGTAGAACTCAAGTGACAAGTGAGAGAGAAAGGCACACCTAGAGCATTGAGAGAGAAATATTCGTCTTGTATCCTTGAATCAAGTAATAAGATCATCTTTAACCCCGTGGACGTAGGTAATCATGCCGAACCACGTTAACTTCGCGTTCTTTTATGATTTTCGCATATTACTTTCTTGGTATAATTCTTCGGATGTAGTAGTAGGATCTTCCACCACTACAATTTCTTTTATTGACAAGTGTCATGAGGACCGCTTTCAATGATTAGTTCTCTTAATTTCCTTAATTTTCTCAAAAAACAAAACCAGCCTATTAAAAAAGAACGGAGGGAGTATATTTCTTGGATTGGGTTGGTATCTTGAAGCTGAAGAGTTCATGTGACTGAGTTTTTGTCTCACTTTCATGTCACAGAGACTGCCAAGTTCATCTCTTAAATTTTTATATACTTCCTCTCACAGAACTTCTGAAAATTGGTTTATGACATTACAGAGCTTAATCGACGAAATTGTCTTTGCTTAGGTAGATTTATATCTCTATCATTCTGGGTACTATGAATTTAATTGATCTGTTTGGTTTTGTGTTTTCAGGAACTGTGCCTGCGATATATCTACGCGACCATCAAATTTATAAGCTTGAATTCAGCATACTGTCATTATATAAGTAATGTATTATACTGCTTGCATTTCGATGGTCGCATCTAGATGAAGGAGATTTTACAAAAGCTGGGGCATGCTTAAAGATCATTTCGAATACCGAGGAACAGTCGAGGACATCAAAGAATCAAACTACCTGTCTTACAGTAGCACTTTTACAATTTAAGTTCTACAGATTCCTCTTTCATGGAAGGAGATGATTCAAGATCATGTCCGGACAGTAAAGCAACATAGAGGTAAAACAACATAGAGGTAATACTTATGCTCTTTGCAATTTTCCATTTTTAAGTGTTTCAGACTAATCAGGGAGGAAGTACCTAGCCCAATGATTTATATATACTTTGATGTAGATGATGGCTTTTGTGGTACATGTTGAACTTAGGACACTCAGGAGCACCACCTTTCACGTTTTTGTCATCATAACAAACAAGAACACCACCTTTCACTTTTTTGCCCCAAAATTTAGAGATGCACGCAGATGGTAACAGGAAATTGGATATCATTTGGAGAACAACTTCAGAAAAATGGTAATCAGTACACTCAAGAGTTTCTTACAGAAAGAAGGGATATGTGTTAACCAAGGTATGTTCATGATGAGATTTTTTTTGTTTCCATTTCATATTGCTCCAAATACCCGGGTCTCAATTAATGTGATATGAATACTTTTTGTTGCTCATTAAGTGAGGAAGTGACTAAGGGACTCGAAGAAAAGAACAAAGTCGTCGTATTGCATACTAAAAGAGAAATGAAAAAGCGTATGTAAGAAACACAAGGATAAAGAGATCAGAATTTCCTCTGTTGGAGAAGTATATATACCAGCCTCTGAAGAAGTGGGGGGTGGTAAGAGAGTGATAGGATTTGAAAGTTTCGATAAATTCAAGGCAAAGAACGAGAAAGAATTGAATAATCAAAAGACTTAAAGCCATAGCAAAAAAACATACCAAATCAAATATACATCGCCACCGGGCTCTCAGCCCGGTGCGTACCAAATCAAAACTGCATCGCCACGGGGCGGGGCGAAGCCCCGCGCACACTAAATGAAACAAAAAGCCCGATACGTAGCACGGGTACAAATATAGTAATAATAATGATAAGGCTAGTACTAATGATCATGTCGAGATAATCAACTCAAAAAGTTATATCAACACAGTTTAATGTTGCTTGCAAAATCCGTCAACTTTGGGTTTTTTTTTGTGATGGAAAGTGACACATTTGGAGTAATAACCCATGGCCTGGAAAAGAAAAACCACTTTTGAATAAGTGAGTATTCCATACTTTCCTCATAAGCCGGAGGCTGGAAAGGGTGAGGTTTCCATTCCCGATGGACACTCAACACTTTAACTCGGTCGAGAGTGTAGACGGAGAGATTTATGCTCCTAACCGGGTGTCCTGACGGGAGATGCTACGCCTATCGGTTTTTTATCCCACAAAATCGACAAAGAGGGAAATAGACGGCTGATTGTGCGTCCTTAGCATTGGGATCATCAATGGGATAAAGTGGGCCCCAACTATCTATTAGGGGCGGGCTTTTTGGTCGGGATAAAAAATCGGTCAAGCTAACATTTCCGGTGCCCTGACAGGCCTGGATATTCGGGCCCGTCAAAAAAATTGGGCCTAGGTTAAAAGGCCGTCTGAGAAGGTCAAACAACTGCTTAAGTCTTTCCTAAACTTAATTAGAGTTTAATAGAACAAAGTATATAGTTAGAGATATTCGTGAATCCAGCAAGAATTAAGAAGAAAAGAAAAGGAACGAGAAGTTTGAAGAGATTCAGTTTAATGGAGAGTATCAGATTAAACATATTTTCTGGCTTACCTACGGTCTTACAATTACAATGCTTACAATCACAATCAAGAAAAGGATGCGAAACATTGCAAACTTTGCCTAAACCCATGACGAGTTTACTTTTCGTGAAGAACACTGGTTCCGCAGCACAATTATATTTTTCAGAACATATTCATGAAGAACTTCGCTGTATCAGAACATTAAATTTGCTAATCTAGTAGTACCAAATCTAAATTTGCTAATCTAGTAGTACCAAATCTAAATTTGCTAATCTAGTAGTATCAGAACATTTTTTATTCAAGCCAAATCTAAATGGTTGCGGTTTATATACCAAATCCTATTGTGATATAGAAGACCGAGAATAAAAGATACAAAGTAAAGAAGAAGAAGGAGAAACAAATCTTATTCATGTGTGTAAAATACAAAGGTTTAGGACTCTATTTATAGAGTTTACATACTTGGTTCCCAAGTAACAGGGTTCCACTAAAGTGGGCATCTATATAATAAACTGTCGTTTATAACACTCCCCCTAGATGACCACTGTATCTAAGCTAATTGCCTCGTTAAAACCTTTGTCAGAAAAAACCCAAAAGGGACAAAAACTTGATCGAAGGGAAAAGAGTACAATTGTGAGAAAACTTAGAACAAAGTTGGACATGCATATGTTGCCTCATTAAAACCTTGACAAGGAAAAACCCATTGGGACAAAACCTTGACGAAGGAAAAAGAGTACAACGTGATAGTCCAGTAAAATACCTTTTACTATGATGATCCCCCTAATCTTTCATGAGAAATTTGCCATTTGATGAAGTCTTCTTTTGTGTTAGTCTTCTAATGGTAGTGTTCTCGAGTCTTCATGCTTCTTTAAATACATTGAGGACTGGCTTCTTGGATTGCTAACTTCTCGAAAATGATTTGCAGAAGTAATTGATGTAATTTCTTCAACAAAATGCCAATATGTAGTTACTGATTGTATATGTGAACAAAAATAGTAATTGTGAGAAGGAAATCCAAATTCTTAGGAGATGATTAAGTTGATTTGGTTTACTCAAATGTGGGCATCCACTAAAAAACCAAAATTGATACAACTCCCCCTTGGATGACCATCATGTTTAATTAAATTGCCTCATTAAAACCTTGCCAGTAAAACCTAATGGGAAAAAAATCTGGACGAAGGAAAAAGAGCACAAATATCAACATTTGAAAGAAAATTAAACATCATATGTTGTCTCGTTAAAAACTTGTCAGTAAAACCCAATGGGAAAAAATCTGAAACGAAGGAAAAAGAGTACAAATTTTGATGTTAACTCAACTATATGAGTATAATAGAAAAAAAAAACATAATAACTCTAGTTTATCTCAATGACGAGTTTAAGCTAGCAAAATTCTTACTGCAGATTTAAGTAAGAAAAAAATAGAATTTATGTTGCTAACGCGTGGATTTTTGTGTTTTTAAGGACTCCTCAAGAGACCCATAAAGTTGATAGCATCAACTAATTAATCCGGATTCTTGGTTTTATACCAAATTCTAAAAAAAACACATAAGGATATTTTTCAATTTTTGACATAATCGAGACTACCACACCAAGTGGTGGCTGCCATAAGATAATTCGAATCCTACAAAGGATAACAAATTTGAATATGATTCCATCCACATTTCTTGTGTAAATGGAATACGAGTTTTTCAAGGACTACCACGCCAAAAGTATCATACATGGAAAACAAAAATTTATTGAATCAATCCCGGGTCTGAGAAAAACAGAACCCTCAAATCGTTTTTACAACGAAGAAATTTCTCGTATAAAGACGCGTAGCGAAGCGCTACATTTTTGCTAGATGTGATTGGATTTTCCTTTTCAAACGACATTAGCTTATGGAAAAGCTAAATGGGATAATTTTACGCCTAAATATTATTTAATGGCAGCATTTATCGATTTGATTTAATGGGAGAGAAATTGATATAACTTTAGTTAATTAACACCAGCTTTTGATAGTGTATATAGTCTCCCCCTGATTATGGCGGAAATAATTGTATCTCATATACGAAATCAAGTTTCGTGAAAGTATTATCCGATTAATTGAGGACATATACTTAGAATAATTTCTGGATTTTAACAATACCAGGTTGGATAGTAGATACTGAATCCAAGAATCATTAAAAATTATCCGAAAAATGTAATCCACTTGATATACAAATTGAACAAAGCATGCATTGTATTGGTTACAGCCAAAAAGATATAAAATATGCAAATAAATCTCCAAATAATTCCATGACCTCAACGACATGAGATTGTGGACACTTTATTTTCAAAAGAAATTAAACTCAGCGCAATTGGGGGATATATAATCTAATTGGGGGATATGAATTACTTCCCCCAACCAAAGGTGGCTGTTAAGGGGTGTTTTTTGGAGGCGAAAATACTAAAACACCCTTAGATTAATTAAAAATATTATGAAAAGACTGTTATACCCTTTCAACTAAAACATAAAATCAAATAACCAAAATCATATATCCCCCAATTCAATTCCGAACCGGCATAGCTTTGTTTCTGAAAAAAAAAAAATTCTTCATCTTCTTCCTCATCGTTCATTCTTCATCGACGATTAATCGTTGAATCAAAAATTTCTTCGTCGATTAACATAACATAACCATGCCTCCAAGAACCAAATCGAAAGCAAAATCGAGAACCAAAACGGCTGCTCAACAAACACATGAACAAAGAATCGAGAATATTGCTCAACAACTAGAAGACGACGCAGCAGCGTACTCGGATGATCAAACACTCATGGCTTCTACGAGAAGGTAAGTGATTTTGAACTCATTTATGATTGTTTTACTCGATTTGTAGCCATGGGTTTAGGTTAGAATCGCCCACAATAGCTGGCCCGATGAGTTACAGTAAAAACCGGCATTGGATCTTGGTTTGAATACCAAGCCGGTTTAGCTACCGGCATAAAATTTGGCTCGAATACCATACCGGTTTGCATTCCTGAAATCGAATTTTTTATACTTAGGCATAGAATTTGGGTCGAATACCATCTAGGTTTTCATTCTGAAATCGAATGTTTTATACAGGCATAGAATTTGGGTCGATTACCATACTAGGTTTGCAACTAAAAACACACGGGAACTTAATTAGATGTCTAGGCATTATATCTAGGTTTCGTGATTGCCGGTATTTTAAAACCGGCATATGTTAGTTCGGTTCGTCAATCCGGTATTACACTTAAAACATACGGGAACATCTTGAAATGGTGCTTAATACCGGCATTTAATTTAGTTTTCGGACAATGCCGGTTCAACGATACCGGCATGCTCGATATTTATGGTGTCTTTCTTAGGTTCATGTTCCGGTATTGGTTTGTTTAGGAATTGGTATGCGGTTCCTAAAGCGCCATGCCTTTTCTAATGTTTGTTTATGTTATAGGTCAAGAGCCAAAGAAGCGAGGAAAGATAAAGGTCCTATCCTCACTAAGAGAAGGAGGAAGGACGGTCTTGATACTCCTCAGTCCCTGCCTCCACGGGGGAAAGATGCGGGTCGCAAGAAACGTTTGGGGTTTGAAACAAGAGGGTCAATTTGGGAGAGTGGTGGTGAACGTAGTGCACTTGCAATCCGTGAACGTACTGGAACACATGAGGGCGATGAGCATGATGGAGTGGAAAGTGAGGAGGAAGATGATGAGGTTCCCCCAAGTCAATTAGCAGGCCAAAGCGAAGTTGGTGGGACTAGTCAACAACCAACACAAGGTAAGGGCAAGGGCAGCCGAAAACCGAAAGTTAAAGGTTGTCACCTTCCTCACCTTGATGACATGTTACCCGACCGCGATGATGGTAAAATTTGGGGACAAGCTCCGGAACCGAAAGTACTCTTTGGATACAAGCACTCTTGGGCTCGTACTATCTTTCAAACTTATGTAAGCATTTTTTTATTTTGTGCATGTACGTTGTTTTATCTTTTACATCATCTCTTAATCGTATTATCTCGTATTTGTAGGATCATACTAAGGCTGTGCGTGTTTGCCGAAACCAAGCCGCGGCTCATTGGGATTTGTCGTTGGAGCATGAAGATGTCCAAACATTAGTAAAGAACTCTGTTTCTGTATTCTTTGGTTGAAAATTACGTGAATCCGGATCTTTGTGACCGTCAATTGCTTCGTTGAGAGGTACCATGGTGAAAGCGAGATACAATGCACTTCCGTTTGGTGAGATGACCTTGATTCTGAAGATGCTCATAACATTCTAGGCTTGAATGTTATCGGCAAATCAATTTGAGAGGAGTTGAGTATTGGGACCTAGAATGGTCGAAGTTGCACGATTTGACCCAAAAGGCTGTTTGGTTGGGACTTCAAAACTTCTTCGGATAGCTTTTATGTAGCATCGAACGGAAGTAAGACGAAGACATTCAAGTTGACGATGCTTAAGAAGATGTTTGAAAATACAAAGGCTAGAAGCTCGAAGGATGGATGGGACCCTGCACAGATTCGGTATACAGCCGCCGCGTACCTGTTATACATTTTGGGCACTAGGGCATTCCCTGACACTAACGGCAACGGGGTAAGTGCAAACTTTCTCCGTACCTTGACCCGTTGGAAGGTGTCCATGGCTATTCTTGGGGCACCGCATGGTCATGGCACATTTGATGGCGGAGATGAGAAGGGCTTCATTGGCTAAAACAAACCAATTTGTCGGGAATTTCACTCTACTCCGGTACAAATTTCTTTAATCTATTGTTGAGATGTATTTTTTTTACTTATGTTCACATGTATATTGTTCAAATTGGATTAGGTGTGGTGTTATGAACACTTCCCAACCTTATTCAAGGACTGCCAATTCTTGAAGATCAAAGACCTTCTGAACCCGATACCCCTAGAGCTCGGAGGTTTGAGTTTAACGGTAATCGAAGCCCGGTAACAAAGGTCGAGTCATCAATATGAGATTGGCTCTGGATGCTATGAGGAAGGAAGGCGTTGTGTTCGACACCTATAAGGAGATTAGAGGGTACCGTCCAATTCCAAGAGATGTTGCATTTTACCATGGGCCGTTGTACCACCCAAAAGGATACATCATGGTTGATCCATGCCGTGTGATGCGCCAACATGGATTTAAGCAATTATCCCGTCATTGGTCGAACTCTGTTGATAATTATCATCTTTACTTTTCTCAGTGCAATTCAACTCCCAACAAGTTGCATGTAGTGTATGATCTGAACCGGAACCAACACATTGGAGGGATAGAGAGCCACGTCGTTTGGTTGATATTAGTAAGTGGGAGAGTGCGGAAAATGGTTATGAAGTTGATGACTGAGCTACATGAGGGATTACTGGAATGGTCACATCCTTATGTCGTACGTCCTCCCTCCGTCGAAGCTCCACACCAAGAAAACCCTCTGTTGAAATTACTCCACCTCCACAACCTACGATGGCCAACCTTCTTAGGACTTTTGCAATGGTGGTAAGTTTTCTTAATTGCTTATATTCATTAAATGTAAACATAATCATATATTAACATATGTACTTAATATGTGTTTGATGTATTAATATAGCGACGTCGGCTTGGCAAGGTTACGAAGATGTTAGGTTGCAAGCATAATGACGGGGTGGTGCTATCTCTTCAAGAAATCAAGGAACTAGAGGAAAAGCTTCATAGAATTGAAGAAACCCACCCCTTTGTCGGAGCTATGTACGGGGAAACAAGGAAGGCGCCGACACAAAAGAAACAAAAGACTAATTTAGTTTGAGAGAATTGATGCCAATGTTTGATGGTTAACTTTTTAGGAGTTTGGTTACGTCAAAAACAATTTCAAACTTGTTTTGGTTTGTCTTGTGGGTTAAGCTGTTTAGTTCTTTGGTTTATGTTGAACATGTTAAGATTTGTAGTTTGCAAGTTAAAATGTTCCGTCGTAGTAGAGTCGAGTTTAGAAATATATGTACACATACCGGCATATCCGGCATGCTCAAAACAACTTGGCGGAACCTAGTCCCGGCATAGAAATTTTGGTTAGGAACAATCGGGTTAAATTATTTGGTTCTGTATAGAAACAGGACATGTACCGGTATTATTACGTTTGCTTAGACGAATGCCGGTATTGCAAATATCTATATACTTACGAAAATGTGATAGAAAACCGGCATTGTAAGATTCATTTTGACAATGCCGGTATGTTAGATTTCCAAATTATCTTTTAGAGTTGACATAAAACCGGTTTGCTCGATCGATTTCCACAATGCCGGCACCTTGATTAATTCATTTCAAATTCTCTTTTATTTCGTTCGAAGTAATCGACTACATTGGATTACAAACTTTAAATTAAAACAACGGTGAATGGATTGCCTTTGATTCAAAGATAATCTATTTCCATCCCTTTTCAACAATTGCGGAGCCTTTGAGCAATTCCTAATCTGTTCAAAGACATAAATCAGGAATGGGGGTGTCAAGGATCATCCTCATTGGCTCTTCTTCTTTTTCAACGTATTCCTTTCCCTTCATATAACACCCATCACACCCATCGATAGGCTTACAATGGACCTTGTGGTTTTCTCTTGACTCTGCTAGTTCAACCGCTTTGTCAAACCATTGAAACTCATCGCACTTTGGGTGATTCAAACACCTCAGAAACATTCTTCCATTTTCAGCATCATCAGTTTTTGCAATCCAAAACCGGCGTGTCCCATCACAGCTTCTACACTTTGAATAAATAAATGGACAGTCCATGGCTAGGTGAGAAGGTGACTTGCAAATTTGACACTTGCAATGATGATTATGTAATAAAAAATTGTATTAGTTTTCCGTCATAGTATTGAAGAGCATGTTGTTAGGAAATATACTTACTTTGCGAGATAGAGGTAGATGATGAATCCCCCATTCTTTGAGTCGTGCTTGCTTACTTGAGAGAATGGTTTTTTTAGTGTTGCAAATAGAGGTAGATGTTATTTGGTGCTTGATTTGTGTGGGTTTTGCCAAAGGAATGGGTGATGTTATATAGAAATGATGCTCCAACGGTCATATTTTTCAAAAAAGTAGCCGTTTTTTTTTTTTCCAGATTTTGACCGTTCCGGCATAGATATTACTAAACAAAAAATGCCGGTATTATATGCATATTTTGTTAGTTTCCTGTAAAGATTTTACGCATTACCGGCATCATCGTGTTATACCATGCGGTCTTGGGATCATAATCCGGCATATATTTAGTTCCACCTAAGTATGCCGGTTTCGGAAATTGAATGCTAACGGCTAGTTTTTAAACAATACACTTGAAAACAATAGTTCCGGCGTGGGATATAAGTTACTTAGAGTGCCGTCACTAAAGTGGAAAAGATCCGTTATGTCCACATCTATTTAAAGGAATGGATGCACCCATTGCAGTTGATACCGCACGAGATATATCTCCAATGGATTATCAATCACCGGTGACAAGTTCATCAATTCTTTGGAGAAAGAAAAACACATGAGGAAAATATTGTCAACCCCAACGGAAATCAATCATCAACCACGACCAACTCCGTTGCCACAATACTAGAAAAACTAAGAAGGAAAGAAGAAACCACCAAGTCAATTGCCGCAATGGAAGAAGAGATAATTAAGAGAAAAAAGAAGAAGAAGAGGAAGCAAAGCTTGAACGTTATTGTCGAAAATTAGATAAGATAAAAGCGGAAGGCGAGGAAGAGGTTAAACGTCAAAAAGAAGCTAAGATAGAAGCGGATGTTCGGGAGGAAACGAGTGGATTAGAAATTACTACATAGTATCGGATTTGCCGGAGGATCAACGCCCTTGGATGTTTTTGGGGCCTTGTAATATTTGGTTCTTACAAGCATAACAAGTTTGACCGTAAACGCATAATTGAATACGCACATCAAATAGTACGCATTCGAACAACTGCACTCATCAAATCATGTCTCAAATACAACGAATTTCTTGCAAGATACAATGGTGATAGGTATGAAGCTCGGGATGCATATACGAAGTGGAGAAAAGAGCCTTTTAGGCATTTGAAGCGAGCTTACTTGTTCAAGCTCGTTCAATAAATCATTAAATTGTAATACCGGCAGCATTGGTATGTAATTAACTATGCGGATTTGGTGTTATTATGTATAATTGAAGCACCAACGGTCTTATTTTTCAAAAAACTAGCCGTTTTATTTGAAATTAACAAGTACCGGCGTATTCGTAATTATACATGTAATGCCGGTATTTGTTGCCGGCTCGGAACCATGTTGTTACACAATGCCGTATCGAGTTACATATTTGGGATAATCTCGATAAGAAATTTACTTGTCCGGCGCCATATGACACATTAACTACAATGCCGGAATTAATGTAATTTCAAAAAAACTAGCCGTTGAGGTTTTCCTCTATATAAAGAGAGCTAATACTTGAACCCAAATGCCCAAAATTCGTGTGTTCTTATATATCTCCTTGAGAATCTTAACTTAAGAAACCCTAAACCCTAGAATAGTGATCTATAAATAGCTTATTATAGAACCTAATCCCACATACAACAAATGGCATCGTTTGACTCAGGAAGATTTAGCAATCACCCAAGCATGGTACGCGAAACTCGTCCTTCAACTATAGATAGCAGCACGCGGGATTCCATGTGGTTGAAGATTTTTAGGAAGTTTGTTCACGATTACGGTAACCCGAAAGGAAGAACTGCTCAACAAATCGAGCAACGACACGACATCATCCTAAATCTTTGTGGTTGAGTATCTAAAAATGAAGTACCGGATCGATAACGCTCATCACAATAGGTTGCCCCCCCCCACAACTCGTAAGTATCTTTATGAATAATTCGGCACAATCTACTATTTTTCAATTTTTATGTAACCAACAAAGTTTGTGTGTTGTTTTTGTAGCATGAAGCCGTGAAAGCGCGCTACTTACAAGAAAAGGGAGAACCATTCATGTTTGAAGCCAACGTGAACCATATTGTAACCAAAGTCACCGAGTACCACCATTTGGGTGAATCGGAAGCGGATTCTTCTTAAGAAGATTGAAAGTTTAGTTGTATTTGCTAAGGTTTTTCGTAAGGTTTTGTGGGTACATCTCTATGTAAACCCTCACGAGACTATAACTCGTCCTATTGGGTCACCAAGTGGTTTAAAGGCTTGATGCACGTGCTAAGTGCATTCGTGCTCCTGCGACAAGGATTACATTTGAAATAAATTAGAGTTCCGGCTTATGTTGTTTTGCTAGCATGATACAAAAAATAATCAACTTGTAATACCGGCATAGTTGATATGTATTTTTCTATGCCGGATTTATGACGGTTACGATTTCCCCCTACTAGTTTGACAGTTACAATTTCATTCAACTTGTTTGACGGTTACAAGTTCATTCAACTTGTTTGACGGTTACAATTTCAATCAACTCGTCGGTTTCAAACTACTCATGCTATATAAGTGACGGTTTTGGAAAGAAAAATATTCAATCTATTCAATCTCTCCTTAGATTTTTTTTTCGTCTTCTATACCAAAGCAATGGCTCGTCGCAAACCCAATCCAGAAATACCTGATGCGCAAAAAAAGTCCTCAAGAGTCTCCTGGTGAAGCGGACGTAACAGATTTGATTCGGTAAGTGATGTATAACACAAAGTCTCCTTTTGAATTGAAGTACTTTTAGGGTTTACCCAATAATATATAACACAAAGTCAAACATGCTAGGGTTCATGACGGATTGAAAATTCTGATTAGGGTTTTGAAATTGAATTCTAGTAACATGAAATTCAATTCTAGTCAATTGAATTGAGTTTGAAAATCAAAAACCCAAAAACACTAAGAACTCTGTAAAAATTTACAGAAAACCGGCATAGATGTATTGCCATTTAAGAATGCCGGAAATTCCACCGGCACACTATCTGATTTTATTTTTTCGATGCCGGTTTTCGGTCCCTAAAAATTGTGAATCCCTGGATACAATTCAACCAAAACCGGCATTCAACGTATTAATATTGGATATGCCGGTATCTGTTCCGGCACTTAATGTATGGTAACAATTTATACCGGTTTGTTTTTCATACGGCTTAGAATTTTCTACATATAATTCAATATAACCGGCATAGTAGTATTTTTTTAAGTAATGCCGGAAGTTATACCGGCTTTGTCGTATGTTATTTTGATATGCCGGTTTTCGGTCCCTAAAAATTTGTGAATTCAACGTATTAATATTGGATACAATTCAGCACTTAATGTATGGTAACAATTTAACCGGTTTGTTTTTCCGGCTTAGAATTTTCTACATATAATTCACCGGCATAGTAGTATTTTTTTAATAGTTTGATCGTATGTTATTTTGATATCTTAGGTTTTTCGGTCCCTAAAATTTGTGAATGGATACAATTCAACCAAAACCGGCATTCAACGTATTAATATGAATATGGTAACAATTTATGGTAACAATTTATACCGGTTTGTTTTTCATACGGCTTAGAATTTTCTACATATAATTCAATATAACCGGCATAGTTTTTTTTTTTTTTAAGGAATGCGGAAGTTATCCGGCTTTGTCGTATTTTGTTTTGATATCCGGTTTTCGGTCCCTAATATTTGTGAATCCCTGGATACAATTCAACCAAAACCGGCATTCTCCGTTATATTCTTTAAGATGCGGTATCGGTTAGGCATTTCGTATATGTCTATTTATCTTTGCCGGTTTTAAGTATGTTCCTTTTGTATGCCGACATGTAGTATGTAACTCAATTTAACGTGTTGGAACATAGGTCTCACGCACCAAGAAAGGACAAAGGAAAAGGAAAAGCTGTTGAAGAATCAAAGCGTAAGTCTTCTCGACGTAAACGTCAAAATCCGGCTACTGCTAAGGTCACAATTCGGGATCCTATAAGCGACTCAACAAGCAGCGATGATGATGATGAGTGGGAAACTCCACGAGAACCGGTAATAGCGGGTGGCTCATCCTCACAAGCGGTGGTTTAGGACAAGCTGATGATGAAAAGGCACCCCCTCTTCACTTCCACGATAAGTTAGAGTTGATTCTGTCGCAATGATGGCAAACATTGGGGTCAACCGATAAACCCGCAACTTTTATTTTCGTATAAAGACTCTTGGGCTCGTTGGATCTATCAAACTTATGTAAGGCGTTTGTATCTTATTATTATATTATTTTCTTGTGATCAATTTAATTAAGTTTGTTGTGTTTTTATAGGACCACGGGAAAGCACTGGCGTGTTAGCCGCCATCAACAATCGGATGTGTGGCCTTTGGAGGATGAGTGTCCATTTGTTCAACAAATAGTCGAGCATCTGGGTTGTATCATGCGATAGAAAATTATGTGGCCACCGATACCGTCCTTTGCAAAGCTGCTTTTTGGAGAGGTTTTATGGTGGCTGACACCATGCATTTTAATTTTGGCGAGATGACCATTATCCCTGAAGATGTCCAAAGGATAATAGGACTAGAGGTTCTTGGGAAACCGGTTAAGGTTGGAGACAAGTCGAAGGACCTAGGGTGGGAAAAGATCTATGAACTCACGAGAAAAGTTGTTTGGATGGAACAAGGAAACCACGTTGGCAAATTTGTACAAGAAACGAAGCTGCTCTCGGACAAAGACTATAACATTCGTCAAACTCATTCAATTTGTTTGGGAATACGAAGAACGAGGGAATTGACTCCCGCACAAGCTCAACAAGCTGCTGCCGCATATATCTTTGTTCATTTTGGGAACCGCTATATTCCACGACTCTAATGGTAACAGGGTGCATATGAACAACCTACGGTACTTGGATCCGTTGGAAGACGTTCATAAGTATTCATGGGGCCTTTGCTTTCTTGGCTCATTTTTGGCGAAATGCGTCGAGCTTCTAAGGCGAAAGGCCGTCAATTTAATGGGAATTTCTTGTGATTCGGGTAAGGTGAACTACCTATTTTGTGATTGTTATCGTTACATTTGTTAGTTTCCAAATGTTTATTTTCTTATAAAATTTATGGGCACGGTGTGGGCTTATGAACACTTAGAGATTTGTTCATAGGGTATAAAGGATTGGAAATTTGGCATGATTACCAACCGAATATGGCTCTAGCTCAGAAATACTACTTCAAAAATACCCCTTCGCCTAACAAGAAACGGTTTTTACAAATGAGATTGGCTCTGGACTCGTTTTCTGTGGAACACGTTGTGTTCGACCCTTATAGGAATGTCAGAGGAGTTCACCTTCAGAGACACGAAAATGTTTCATTTTACAACGGACCGTTCTTTCATCCAAAAGGATTTGTTATGCATAACCCTCTCGCGTGATGCGCCAACTCGGTTACAAGCGAGAAAGATCTCACGGATACATCTTATCATAAATATTCTCACGACTTTACTAAATGCCAATCAAATGAGAACCATACTATGGTATGCTACGACCGGAACCAATTCTCGCACATTGGATCGAAAGGGAAGAAGAAGAACTTGTCTTTGGATAGGGGTGATTGGGAATTGGTGAGAACGGTTTTGATAGTGAACCAACATTCCTAAACGGGCATCTACGGTACTCACATCCTTATGTTGTACGCCCGGATACGGTAGAGGTCCCTCCACCACCAGCCACGTCCCTCCACAACTCCGGATCTGTACCAGGACTTCTACGGCTCGTTACGTTGTTGGTGCGTTCATTACTATTCTCTTAATCTATATCTATCAACTTATAAATTTGTACGTACTAAATACATCTTTGAAAAATCCGTTAACGGCGTCGTCGTGAAGTGGAAACTTGGGAAGGTTCTTTAAGAAGAAGACCAAGAAAGGAGAGTTCTTGACCCGAGAAAGAAATGGAGAACGTCGTCAAAAAGATAGACCAAATAGAAGATGCTTGAGGCAAAAGACTTGTGGGGCGAAAAGAAGAAGAGGGCATACAAGAGGCCAAGAACCGAGTGATCTTGTGATTCTTTGATAATGTTAGTTTGGTTTATGTTTGTTTGTGTGGATTGGTAAACTTTGAACATCTTTGCTTCATTTGTTTTCGGTTTGGAACATCTTAACTTTACATTTGGTTTGTTTACACTTTGCGTATGTTATTTTATGGTATTTGGTCTTTGCTATCCGTGTACTTAAGTTGTTATTCCAGCACAAACGAGAACATATTTTGCAACGCCGGTACGAGCACCGCCGTAGTAAAGTTTGAATTAAATCACAATGGCACGTACATGGCATATGGTTCAATGATTACAATTCAAACTTCCAAAAAAACAAAAGGTGGCGTATTAGTGAACCACATTAATCCAAATTACTCAACATTAATCCAAATTACTCATCATCGCTTCCACACGTATGAAGTTGCAACTCCTCCTCTGCAGGAGGTTTCTTTGATAAGGCCAAAGCATCCCATAATTGGTGATTCTCCTCGTTCAACGCCATCCATCCCTTCCATATATTTGGATCTAGTTCCTTGTTTTTAACCATCCCACAAACAGGTGGCAATGGACAATTGTCCCCTGAGTTTAAGAACGACGAAATGATTGCCGTTCACGTAGCCAAAACAACTCTTCTCGTCTTAAGGGATCCCTCGCATTTTTGCCATTTTGGTGTAAATGTAGTGACTACGGTGGGGGTAAAATAATGAACAACACAATTAAATGTATCCGCTACTAGATGCCCACAAAGCGGCATCCTCATCCAATATTGAGAAGGAAGAAATGCCATCTCCTGCTCGGGTCCTTGCACTTGAGCACACATATCATCAAACACCTCGTCGTGACCAACCAATTGCTCATAAAAGCTCCTCTTCTTCACAAGTTGATCGGCCATCCTCATTCTAGCATATCGGCATGGTGTCATTCCTTTACTAACAGCCGTCTCGAAGATTCCTAATTGTTCAGTGACGGCATGATAGCCACAATTTCCATCTCCATCGACATCATCCGTGTACACAACAAACTCGCGAATAACCTCAGGAAGTTGATCTATGTAAGACTCTATCTTCGTATGGTAGTGTCTATAAGTCCTACCCGTTTGCGAATCCTTATACATCGTCATATTACCAACTTTTAGCTTAATTATATCCAAACCATCCTCTGCAATCTCTACCCTACAAATGTCTTCGGTATGTGACGGGAGATTATACTTCCTTGGCCTACCCCTACGCCTTTTCAATTGAACCTCAGATACATCGACTGTTGGTGTAGGTTCGGAATGCTCACCTTGTTGCCCTTGGTTGCTTAAAGTTGGTACTTTCGGCGGCCTCCCCGTTTCCTTTGAACCGCGGATACATCGACTATTGGTGTAGGTTCGGAATGCTCACCTTGTTGCCCTTGGTTGCTTAATGTTGGTAAATTCGGCGGCCTTCCCATTTTCTTTTGAACAGCGGATACATCGACGATTGGTGTTGGTTCGGAATGCTCACCTTTTTGTCCTTTGTAGCTTAATGTTGGTACCTTCGGCGGCCTTCCCCTTTTTTTTGAAGCTCGGATACATCAACTATTGGTGTAGGTTCGGAATGCTCACCTTGTTGTCCTTGGTTGCTTAATGTTGGTACCTTCGGCGGCCTTCCCCTTTTTTTTTGAAGCTCGGATACATCAACTATTGGCGTAGGTTCGGAATGCTCACCTTGTTGTCTTTGGTTGCTTAATGTTGGTACATTTGGCGGCCTTCCCCTTTTCCTCTTAACCTCTGATACATCGACTATGGGTGTAGGTTCGGAACTCGTCGATTGTTGTTGACTTGATATCGGTTCCTTCCTCGGCCTACCCCTCTTGTTTGGAACGGTCGTTTCAGCGAATCTTGCTTCTGAAATCTCACTTGCACATAGATCTCGTTTTTTAGTTGCCGCGAGTTCCTCTTCACGTCGAGTCATTTGTTTTAACTCTTTTCTTTGTTTCTTCCTTGCAATTTTAGTTTGTGGTCTACCCGTCGGATCTCCTTTTCTTGGCTCTTCACTTTGTGCTATCCATGGCCGTGTAATTAGTCTTAGTTGGCTAAGCAATACTTGTCGGGTAGCCGAGTTTCCACGTGAGTAAGCTTCATAAAATTCTAAAGCCTCCTTTGTATCCCATGGTGATTGTCCGGGAGCTTCGGTAGGGGGAAGGTCGAAAGATAATTGCTTCCAAAAAGGATCAATAACATCAATAGGTATCAGTACTTCATACTTCACAAGCATATGACGACACGGAAGCCCCAATGAAGACATGTCGGGACAAATACACACATCACCCGGCTTTCCGTTAAGCTTCTCATATTGCCTTTGTCTCATCATATGGTTTATTGCCCAACGGGAGACGTTAAACTCTATTCCTTGGAGCAACTTAGTATGTTCAAGAAATTGAGTCATCCTTTCCATTGAGCTTTTCTCAAAAGCCTTCTTGATCCTATCGATATCGGCCTTAAAGTGTTGCTCCATTGCCTCGGTGACCGTAACCACATTTCCCTGGCCGGACTGGATGAGATCTTTAAATCTCCCATGAGAGGACTCCGCTATACTAGTTGCTTCATTCCCGTAATGTCTATAACGATTTGTCCACGCACGCACAAATTTTTCCTTGAACTTATCCAACCAATTATCCCG
Organism: Papaver armeniacum; assembly: GCA_023531295.1. NCBI lineage: Eukaryota > Viridiplantae > Streptophyta > Magnoliopsida > Ranunculales > Papaveraceae > Papaver > Papaver armeniacum. The sequence goes on from JAJJWW010018929.1 coordinate 59,541, forward strand.
ACAATATGAGACGGCACTTGGATACACTTCGTTATATTTGGCAATAAAGTTGTTCAATCTCTTTTCATACATGTCCTCGGTAAGAGACCAATAAACTTTCTCCCAATCCTTTAGAAATTCCAACCACCTTTTATGATTTTCATAGTGTTCTTTGTCGACTCGCTCTTTAATCTTTCCTCTTTCATTTTCTTCTTCTTCGGGTGATAGTTTCTCTTTGCGAACATCTTCCTCTAGTTGAGCAATCATTCTATTCTTAATATCAGCCTTTGAGGGTTCAAACAAAGCATGACAATGTTTTTCACATTTTCACCTATATGATATGTACAAAGGAAATTTTGTGCATCCGGATATACGTCGGATATGGCATTCATTAGTGCGTCAAATTGATCGGTTATGATGACCTTCGGAGAACGATTTTCCGGGAACAATAATTTCAATTGCCGCAATGCCCAATGATAATTGTAATCCCTCTCGTTCTCCATTAAACACCAAGCCAATGTGAATGTTACCTTGTCCGATGTTTGCCCCACGATGTTGAACAACGGCATGTTGTATTTGTTTGTCTTGTATGTGCAGTCCATCATAAGAACATCACAACACGTATGAGCCAATTGTGAAAGCAAAGGATGCGAAATGAATATTTGAAGCGGCTTGTTGTCCGGACCTCTTTTAATGATACGCGTGTAATTGTGATCCCAAGCTATCTTTTCAAATTCTTGCATAACACTCCTCCCTTCCCATTCCAACCTTCTAATGGTTGCTTGTGCGCTATAAATTGTCTTGAGTGAAGAAACGTTGGTCTTATCCTTTTCCTTGAAGGTTCGAGAATCACTCTTGGTTTGATACATGCTTTGGTCATCATCTTTACATCCTCGAATTGATCGGGTTTTAGCTTCGCAACTAGGGAGTGACCTTCAAAATCATTCGGATCGGGGTGGTTGTTGTGGCCAAACCACACCTTACATTCCCATTCTTTTTCTTCTACTTTTGAACCTCTTAGATAGAATACAAGCTTAAAAGGGCAGTCATCCTTAGCGTAAGCTGTCTTGTATACCTTGTTAGTCTTCTTTTCATATACATAACCCTTTCTCTTATGACTATTTTTCTCATTGTATTTTCCACTTCTCTATGCAAACCATCTCAAAACAGGCGATGAACGTTGGGAATTCCTCACTAAGACACACATGTTATTAAGAGCCGTTGCTTTTGCCCAAGCAATTGCTTCCTTTTCATATTTTATTCCCTACATAAGGACAACATTATAGAGATTACAAGCAAATCCCAACATAAAATTGTAAGCACTAGGTGAAAGTATTGTTTGGTAACATACCCGCGGCATTTTATAGTACTCGACGTATCCCGATGGAGCGGTTTGGAGTTTGGTTGATCGTTGTAGGTAACAATCTAAGGAATGAATGAAAAGAAACTTGGATTAGTTAAAAACCGGCATTGTCGATAAGTAAAGTAGGCTATAGTTATTAGGTTCCGGCATAAGCGGTAATTGACTCTATATCCGGTATCAAGTTAGGCATACTAAGTTGAAAGAACTAAATGCCGGTATTTAAGTTCAAAATATCATTAGCTTCTGTATGTTATTCATGTAAAACCGGCATCTTCGACATTTAAGTTTCTATGCCGGTATAAAAAACCGGCATAGAATGTCATGTACTAACACTGCCGGTTTGAATATTCCTCGAGAATATTATTTGGTAGGTAAAAAAATAAATTTGTCTTAGGCACTCAATCTTGGTTTGAATACCACGCCGGTATGTTCTTGAATCTTGGGGAAATTTAGTGTAGGCATACATATATATATGAATACTATGCCGGTTACATGATACCGGCATAGTATTCAAACCACGAGCATCTTAGGTACAAAGGTTTTTCGAGACAGAAATGGCGGTTTCAAAAGAAAAAAATCAAATTTTCGACCTCTTTGAAGCATTACTGTGTGTTGGGGTTGCTTGTATCTTGAACATGTTTACTTTCTTGAGTTGGTTCTTCACAAAACATTTCATGGTCAAGAAAATAATGATTCAAAGGTGTTGGTTCATCATACAACAATTGTGAGTTGTTATCATTAATCGAAGATTGAAGATATGATTGTTGTTGTAATTGAGCTAAAGATTCGGCATCTGCAAGTCTCTCATCACAATCATCTTCCATTTTAAAAAAAAAAAAAAAAAAATTCTACTCAAAATTTTTTTCCCTTTAAACTAAAACACACAAATTCAAATAAACATAAACACACATTATATCCCCCAAATCATTAATATTTTACTAATCATCATTAGTATCTAATCAGGATTAGTGAGGGTTAAATTAGGAATTAAAATTTTATTTAGATAAGGGGTAACCCAGCTAGGATATTTGGATCCCTATTTTGTCATTTAGTCATATCCCCCAATTAGATTATGTATCCCCCAATTGCGCGTTAAATATAGAAATCATTATCGCTATGATTTTTTAGAGAAAATTCACTTGGTGGTTGGTGAATGGTTTCTTAGAGAAATAGAAGCCAATTCTTTATTATTTGATAAAACCATATTTGATGGTGCAAGTTCGTTTTCGAAATCACGCCATATTGGCAAAATTTAGAAAATATATATGACAATATATTTTCTCTCATCTTAAAGAAGCGATGGAGAAAATCAACATCAATTAGTTTCTACGATTTACAAAATTGTGTAGACAAATTAAAGAATATTGTCGTTTTCAATATCGCGTATTTGGCTAACGGATGGTTTCTTATAAAAAAAAAATAGAAACCATTAATCACATGATCTTCGTCTAATGAACAAAGATACCAATTAAATTGGACATAGGTTTTTCAACCATGCATGTGAATAATTACCGTGAAGGTAATCAAATTGCGATATACCAATTTTTGGTGATTACAGTTTCAACAAAGAATAAAAACTGTGTAAACGATTTATTTTTATTTTATCTATGAAAAAATTAGAGAAGAAACAAAAACAACAGATTTTGGTGATTATAGTTTCTTTAAAGGAATAAAAACTGTAAACTATTTCTTAATAGATTTATTTTTTCTCTCTATGAAAAGGACTAGAGAAGAAAGGAAATCAAACTTGAAAAATTGATCACCCATAAATAGATAATTATACAACATATCTTTTGAGGATTAAAAAATGGATTTCAAATACACCCCAAAATTTTTGAGAGTAACCATAATTCGGTGATAATACAAGGAAAATACAAATCGTAGAAAAATAATCCACATGCTCACATCGTTTTGGCAAAAGTGTGAAAAATATGCTAGTTTATTATTTATGGACTATGGTAGTATCCGACCTTATTCATCGCATCTTTCTAGCATAGATGGAGAGGAGAGGAAAAAAGAAGAAGAAATAATGGTCGGTCCATATCGGTAATTAACCAGATAAATAAATCAATACCATTGGTCCAAGACCATTCGGCAAGTGCAGCGTAAGAGGAAAAGCATCATCGATTTGACAACCGATAATACTAACTGCTATGGAACTAAAAAAACAAAAACAGTGAATTAAATAATGTATAATGCTTTGTTGCACGTTTTAACCAACCGATGAAGAGTGGATTTCTTTTGACTCATGTGCTGAATCATATATCAACCTCCAAAAGTTCATGGTACATCAAAGTTTTGCTGATCCAGCGGAGGTAAGTAGACTGACATAAACCAAAAGGTAGTATACGTGTATATAGTTGAAAGACCATCATACAAAAATACCAAGAGATTTGTAAAACAAATACAACTAAAATAAATCGTTAGAAAGAAGAGATAGTAGACATGAAAATAATAACTTCTTATAGCACCAATTTTCCGATTTTGCTTAAGAGACTTAAAAAACTTCATGTAGAGCGACGTGCATGATAACGTATCGTGATATAGAAGATAATAAAAGATACAAAGTGAAGAAGAAGGAGAAACAAATCTTATTCATGTGTGTAAAATACAAAGGTTTAGGACTCTATTTATAGAGTTTACATACTTGGTCCCAGGACTCTATTTATAGAGTTTACATACTTGGTTCCCAAATAACAGGGTTCCACTAAGAAGTCTTGGCTCTCTCTCTTCCTCTCCTCTCTTCACTTTGTAACCGTTTTTTCGAATTCCTGATTTCCAAATCTTCCCTAAATATTTTCATTGTGATCCAAATCTGTTGGATTTGATCTGAATTTTTCAGATCTTCTTCACAGATTTGGTTGCAAATAGTATTTGTATATATTATTAGTATTAAATAAAACATCGCTGATTCAAGCGATATTTAGGGTTTTCTATTAACCCGTTTCTATTTTATTTTCTACAGGATTTCTTCTCTAATGGCTTATATATGCTTGTTAGATGTTTGTAAAGCATTTTCTCATAACCTTGAAGGTGTTTCAATCGATTGGTACAATCGTTTCATATATATCAATAGGGGCGATTCATCCTGGCAGAAAGTGATTCTCCATTTTTGTGAAGATCAATGGCTACCGGAAGCAATTGTAATGATGTTGTGTGCGTATTACTCCCTTTGGGACAATTCTATCTTAATGAAGAAAATAGTGAAGAAGACAGTTTCTTCAAATCCTCCAAATGGCCGAATCTTAATTCAATGGCCATCCCTCAAAAATCATCAGATTTCTCTTTGAAATTCATGTTCTTAATACATATGTTGGTGTATTACAATGTCCAAGGCAATTGTATTTTATCATGTATTTCACTTTTGATGTATCTGGAATTGTTGTATTCAGTTTTATCTTATCAATGAAACAGAGGGTTACCTCTTTCCTTCAAAAAAAAAAAAAAAAACAGGGTTACACTAAAGCGGGCATATATATAATAAACTGCCGTTTATAAGAAATCCATATTTTTTTTTTAGTAGTACTGCATTTTTTTTTTTAAAACATGCCGGATTTTAGCGTAGGGTCACTTGGGTATGGATGGAAAGATGCTATAAGAGACCTGCGTATTCGGCCAGAAAGAAAAAAAAATGACCTAGCCAGAAAGGCCGTCCGACAAGGTCAAACGCTTAACTCTCTTCCTCAAACCTAATTAGGGTTAAAATAAAAATTACTCGTATATAAAGACTCTTGGATGCGGCCGCATGCATTAAGAAGAAAAGAATATGAAATGATTTAAGATTTCAATGGAGAAACTACCTTTAGAAAATCATAGCGAGCATATTTTCTGGCGTACCTGTGGTCTTACAATTACAATGCAGGGATGTCTGCGAAACATGGCGAGCTTTGTTACCTAAACCTAAGACGGGTTTAATTTTCGTGTATAAAAGACTTCGCCTTTCAAGTAAGAGAATTGAAATTAAAGCACAATTCCACTTTTCAGAACAAAATAAAGATAAGGTTAGTGCTAATGATCATGTAGATGATGATGAACAAGTACGTCGTTTCGGAACACTTACAAAGTTAGACCACAGTTTAATCATGCCAGAATCAGTACGCAATGATATGATGGTTGGTTCTTTTAACGGTTTAGTTTGTTATGCGGGTTACGCCAGTTCCAGATTAGGTTCCTCTAAAACGTTAACGCAAGTCTATGTATGCAATCCTATCATTGGAGAGCAAATTCAACTTCCCATTTATGAATGGGGCAGAGATGAATTGGTCAAATTGGACGCTAATGTTTGGACAGATCCGGCGATTGGATTCGGATACAAACGTTCCAGTAATGAGTACAAGGTTGTTAGAATTCTGTGCAACCGTCTTCGTTTGGTTGGATGGGTTCAGGTGTATACCCTCCAGAGTGGTACTGGGTGGAGAAGCGAAAGTAAGAGTATAGTTGATGAACAACTCATGTCGCACTTCAGTGTTTTACAATTATCAGTGGGTGTTTTTGCGGGCGGAGCTCTTCATTGGATAGATCAACATAATGCACCATTTAAGATTGTAGCTTTTGATTTGGAACATGAGAGGTTCTCACTGCTCCCATCAATACCTTCTGTTGTCCGTGAAGCCGATGTCAGACTCATGGATTTGGGAGGGAATTTGTGTGTTCTAGAAGTAGCTCAATTTAAACATGTCAAGATATGGGAATTGATCAGGAATAAGAAGACTGTCAAATCTACACCCAAGGATCACGTTTGCACTTGGCTAACGATGTTTAGCATAGGAAAGGACCACTGGAGCTGGTTAACAAAGAGCGACAACTGTCTTTTCCAAAAAGAAATTACAAAGAGCGACAAATGTGTGTTGTGGTACAATGTAATTATCTCTTGTTATGACCCTGCAACTAAAACGTTCAGGAAGCTAGATGAGACTCTGAAAAAACTCAGGGATGATTCAACGCCTTTGTCATATAGGACCACTCGAGCAACTCCTTTCGTGTATAGCATTGTTTCGTTGAAAGAGATTATGGAGGAATGAGTTGGAAATAAAAGAAAAGCTCCCCAGGAAACAAAAACGGAAAAACATACTGCTGCTAGGTAATAATCTAGCTAGCTATTTTCCATTCTTATTTATGTTATTACTTCTTTCAAAATTTTGAGTTCTATTGTAACACAAGACATTAGACATTCCTAATAATGGGAAACGTAGTCGATCCCCACTAAGAGTTTACTTGTCACAGTTAAAATCCTAGCCATTTTTGTAGCCACGTTGTGCGTAAACATGGGAAGGCTTACTGCATGCTTGTAATGTTTTGGGACACGAATCTTTGTAGGCCTCCTTGATTTTTGTTTTTGTTTTCTCAACAATTGCTAAAAATTCTGTTGAGGATCCTCAGATGGGGGGTGGGGGGAGTTTAGCATGCCGAAGCTGCCTCCAAGATTTTCACTTGTTGCTAGATGACCTGGTATAATACACAATGTGCCAACCACGAAACCAATTTCTCGAGATTAATCGAGTGATCTTAGTAAATGTCAATGGACAAGTCAGCTGCGGGGTAACGCTTATTGGATTAAGAGTAGCCCCTTCATGTTTGTAGCTCACTGCTCACCCCATGTACCCTTTATTATCTCTTATGTATAACACACATGTTGAAGCCAAGTGGGTCTGATCTCAAGTACTTACTGAGACAAAAAAAAGGCCTATATATCAAATCTAGAAACTACTCGCCGTGACTGACCAAAACGAGATTGAAGCTAAATCTAATTTTTCTGGTCCACTTCACAGTTCTCATGCAGTCAGGCATACATGGGATGTTGCTAAAGGACATCCTATTTTGGCTGCAAAATGCACAGTTAAAAAAGAAACATAGAAAGAGTGTGATTTGGTGTCTAAATACATCAAAAAGCAAGTTTCGATATCTATTGTTACTTGGAATTATAATTGGTTGTTTATCTATTTGATCGGCATTCAAATTTAATGTAAGCCAAATCACTTGTATTTTAACATCAATAAATTTAATACCCACACCCAAGCATGCCTAACATATGGCTTAGGTAAGTTGAGACAAAACCAGACCACAAAATACTTTTTCTCTTTCCTTGACTTTGGCCGGGCGATTTTGACCGTAAGTCAAGGCGTTTAGGTTTTGGGTTTTCTTTTTTATTTCTGGTTTTCTGCTAGTGATTCCTCCATCATGATTGATGGTGGAGGTCCTGTGAGTTCAGTAGAAGGTGTACCTCTACCTAAATCCTCCCTTCAGGTAAAGGGATCTAATGTGGGAGTGTGTCAAGCTGGTAGTTCTAGGGTTTTTAAATCAAATATTGTTTGGTCAGAACTTTTGCGAAGAAGGAGTTGGTTCCTGATGCTTCTTTAGAGTTTGAAGATCCTGGAAAGGCTGATGGTAAAACGGTTGCTGATATTGTGTTTAATGATGTTGAAGAGGATTTGAATCACTGTAAGGAGTTGGTCATTGGTGCTCTTGTGGGTCGTAAATTACCGTATATGCTAGTAAAGAACACTTTACAGAGAGCTTGGAGGATTAAAGGTGCTATGCATATGACCATTCATGGTGAGCCTCTCTATGTTTTTGAATTTGATGATGAAGCAGATTGTTTAGCTACTATTGAATATGGACCAGTTTACATTTCTCAACAATTATTCTTTGTCCGGCCATGGCATGCTCTGATTGAACAAAATCGAGATTGCAGAGATGATATCTTTACCTACTTGGGTCAATTGGAGAGTTTTTCTAGGGTGTTAGTTGAGATAGCTGTGGACTGTGATTATCCTTAATCTGTTCCTGTCTATTATGAGGGTAAGCATGTAGTAGATGTGGAGGTGGAGTATCCATGGAAGCCACCTAAATGCCCTGAGTGTAATTCCTTTGGACATGTTGCTGCTAAATGCCCTTGGGCTAAACCTAAAGTAAATCCTAAAGTTCTTTCTGTTGAAGACCCTGGAAAGGCTGAGAAGAATGTTGAGAATGGTAATTCACATACTTGGATTGTCAAAGGTTCAAGGAAGTCTGCAACTAAAAATTTTACTCCTCCCATGGAGCAAGAGGCTATGGATGAAGGTGCACTCTCACCTAGTGGTGATAAGGAAAATGTCTTCATGGAGATTGTGAATTTCTCTGATGTTCCTATTACAAATAAATTTGATGTCCTTCTTGAGGAACATAGTGACCTTCAGGTTTTAAATGGAGCTATTTTGGTGGAGGTATTTCCTAGTACTGTATCAACTTTGGTAAACAAACTAAATACTGCTGCTGCTGGAAATCGTATTGAAGATCAAAAGGTGTTTCTTCTAGTGGTGTTAAATGTAAATGTAGCGCCACCAAAGATAGCAGCTGACTAATCCAAGAGATTAATGAATAAATAGGAACTAAGGATCTAAAATATTTACTTAAACAATCAATTAAGAAATCTACTACAAACCTAACCCAGAAACTACCCCCGCTTTGAAATATATATATACAAGAACTCTTCTCAAATGATACTTATACAATAGTCATTTGGTTTACAAATAGAATATACAACATAATAAACATAGCATAAGTTAACCAACTAACGAAATCAATCCTTGAAGCTTTCGCTGTGCAACTCTGATCTGTCTCTGAAACTGAAAGTGGGAATGGGTGCGCACATCATCCCTAAAAGGGGTGCCCAGTACAAATAACATTTACCTTGATGAAATCATGGAAAGACTTGGAAAGCAATACATGCTTTCCCAACATTAAATAGCGACAAAGTCACTGAAATGACAAACATGTGTATGGACAAACTCCTTCTTCAAACAATGTATAATATGGTTGTAAATTCCGAACTCGCAAATTCACACCTATAGTTTTTATGGATGTCGGCAATTCCGAACTCGCAAACTGACGACTAATATAACATAAAAGCTTGTAGGTATAAATGTGAAGGAGCGTATCCTATATACCACAGGTGGAAATCCTTATTTCCAATATAATTCATATACAGATGCAAACATTACAAGTCCTTTCCAATCCATGGAAAGATTCAAAGAATCAACAGAACATCTGAAACTCAAAATTAAACAATGTATGAAATGCCCAAACTGACAGTGCATGAGTTTATTAAACATAACTTTTGTAAAAGAAAACAACAATGATTACAAAAGAGTTAAATGTATATTCCCAGCTCTTTTGATGAAAAGCCACGCCTACCTCGAGATCCACGATCCAATGGCTCATCCTTTGAATCGATCGTTGTTAATAAATACTAACCGTTAATCACACAAGAACTCTAAGAATCTAGCCAAAATGGCTCATACAAGAATCATACAAGTCTAACTAATGATTCTAAGCCCATTTACGGTTCTACACCTTTTATTTATCTATCTTTAGCGAATCTAAGGTTTACTAATTCAATTAGATTGGTTCTTTAGTCCATTAGCTAAGTCTTAAGAATATCTACAACTTTGTAGAAGAAGCCAAAGGCTAATTCAGACCACAAAGGTCCAATTCATCAAGATAGAATAACTAGTATTAAGCCCAACTCCATTAACCTAAGGTCCAGTCCATCTGAGTCAACTAACGGTCAAAGTGACGGTCAAGGGTCAACTAACAGTCAACGTCACACAACATAGTCAAGGTCAGGTCAAATGATTCAACTCAGGTCAAGATCGGGTCAACTAATTCAACTCAGGTCAAGATAGGGTATATTCAACTCAGTCAGAAGAACTGAGTCAACTAAGTAAACTAGTTAGACATCTCACTGATTTTGGCTTGAGCCTATGCACAAGCCAAAGAACTCTAATTCTAATGTATAATCATGGTGCATCACATAACCTGGTGAGACTATAATAATGAAATCAATATAATTATACTAAACAAACTCTTAATTCCAATTAAACATCAACCTCATTAATTAATCCTCATCTGCCAGCAACCCAATACACTGCTCAAATCCCCAAACCCTAATTCTAATTCTCTGTTTCAACATCTCGAGCAGAACTCTATCAATACCCTAACTCTCCTCCCTCACCATTCACCACTACATTAACACCATTATCATCTAATTGCTTCATCAAACACTTCTCTCAATCGATCTCTCACAAACTCTCGGAATCGTTCATAGAAGAATAGAAAAAAAAAAAAAATGAAGAAGAAATGAGAAAGAAGAATAATAAGAAAGAAAAAGAGAAGGAGTACGATTTATCCTCTCGATTTGGTAGATAAGACCAAAGTTGGTTAATGGGACACCCCACAAAAGGATAAGGGCAGGCGAGTCAGCTAATTAGCAAAATAGCTATTTTACCCTTCATACGTATCTGATGATTACTTCTTCGTCTGGTATCCGATTGACACGTTCGAGTAGTCCATTCCATGTAACTTTTCGAGACCTATCTAACGATACTAGTTTCGTATTTAAATCGTTGTTAGATTAATTTTTATTAATTAAAATAAGGTTCATGTTAAACTAATCGAGTCATTAACGGCTAAATCGTCTCTTGACCATCGCTGGACCAGTCAAATAGCGTTGAAGAGGTTGAGGGTCCTTACAGTAAATTTCTTTCTAAAGGAGTTAATGTTTCAAGTTCTTCGAGTTTAGGTCCAAAAGGGTCTGAACTTAAGAAATCTAGGCCTGTTAAGAGGCTACTTCAAAATTTAAATGATGTTTAAGTTAGGTTGCCGGAATATTAGAGGTCTAAATGATCCACTAAAACAGCAAGAAGTAGGTAGGTTTATTAAGAATAATAAGTTATCCATGGTAGGGGTGGTTGAGACACGTGTTCAATCTCAAAATAAGGATGCTATTAAAAACTCTATTAATAGGAACCGGTGTTTTATTGATAATTATGTGAATTATAATTCAGGGAGAATTTGGGTTGGATGGAATCCCCTTGAAATAACTGTCTCTGTGTTGCATTATGCTTCTCAAGCTATTTTTCTGGATATTACGACTAGTAGAAACCATAGGTTTGTTGTTACTTTTGTTTATGGGGTGATAGTACAAACAGAATGGCTTTGTGGAGTGATTTGGTGGCCTTTTCCGATAGTTGTGAGCTTCCGTGGTTGGTTTTAGGGAATTTTAATGAAATATTCACTACACCATATTCTGTGATTAGTAACTAAAATTCGTAACCAACATGTTGCCATTACGAATTAGTAACCGGAAATTTCAGTTACGAAAATTTAGTAACGGTATTTATTCGGTTACGAAATTTTACTAATTTAGTGACGGCCTAGGTCGTGTTACTATTAGTAACTGCTAGAAAAAAATCATGTGAAAAGAGCGTGTGCAGGGGTAACACTCCTGACTGTCGTGTGAAAATAGCGTGTAAGAGCCGAGATAACCTAAACTCCCTTCGCGGCATTTTCCCCCTCTTCCCACACCCCAGAAACCTTATCTTCTTCTTTTCTTTCTTCGCTCCCAAACTCCATCTCCATTTACAGTAGAAACTCTTTTAATTAATACTCGATAATTTAATAAACTCTCTTAAATAATATTTTTGGCCGGTCCCGAGTCGGGGACAACGTGCCAAATTAATAATTCGCTAAAATTATAAGATAATACATTTTTGATTGCCTATGTAGACCCATATGAAATATAAATTAATAATGCATATATATATATATTCAATACATTAATAATTTACGAAGACTTTTTGAAAAAAGATTTAATTGTCTTCTGTGTTTTTTTCTAAAATCAATATCGCATTGAATTTTATCTTTATTTTTTCTTACCATTGTAAGAATTTTTGATGTTGTTTTCTCATAGCTCAACAAGAAATTATTCAATGTGATTGCCGCTTTAATAGCCTCGTTTCGTGAAGGGGGCTCTATTGTAGAACTTTCATCATCTTCTTCCACATCTTTATGAGTTCCCATAACGCTCTCGATTATTTCTTCATCAGTCAACAATTGTGTAACTTCATTTTCTTTCGAATAATTTAGGACATCTTCGACATTCATTGAATTGCGATAACCCAACTTCTCGATCAAATTTTGCAAGTCTTGAGTGATTTCACTGTATGTATGTTCATCCAAATTGTCTAAGTTTGTGTCATCTGTTGATCGAAGTTTACAATGACGAAAGCATCAATTTTGTCTAAACTTGTGATATGAAATTTATCGATAAGTTAATGAAATATTAACTAATATATAAACTAATAATTATTAATTTATCGGTTAATTAATATCTCGCTTAATTAATAAATTTTGACGGTCCCGACAACATTAATTTATAGAGTTTCTACTGTACTTCTCTTTTCTTCAGTCTCTTAACTCCATCTCAACTTCTGTCACTGTGACATTATTTGCTGTCATTAATCTCAATCTAGATCTGCCATTAATTATTTGGTAAGATTGATAATTAGTTTATCTTTCTTTTAGGGTTTTGATAATTAGATTTTGATTTTAATTAGGTTTTGATATCTCTGCAAGATTGATAATTAGGTCATCTTTTTTTAGGGTTTTGATACCTCTGCAAGATAATTAGGTCATCTTTCTTTTGGGGTTTTAAAAATTAGGTTTTGATTTTAATGATTTTCATTTATTTTTCTGCAGCTAGAAGCACGAATCTGGGATTTATTTTACTGCAGCTGTTTGCGAAACAATAACTCAGGTATTATCCCTTTTCATGCCCTTGTTTTATTCGTTGGGTTAAATTTTTAGGTCAGTTGGTTATAACTGAGATTTGGGTTTTCAATTATTTTCGATTTTGACTTGTTTTCAGTGAGTGTCAAAGCTCAATTGTTTTCTATGCTAGATGTATAATATCTAAATAAGTCAGGTGATCTATAAAATAATTTGTTGCCCTTATCTTTTAAAATGACCGTTTTACCCTTAGTCGACCGTTTAAGTATTGTGTGTTGAATGTATAAATGATGCAAAGCAATTCATGTAGTCTTCAACTCTCTTTGTTGATGAAATCTTTACACGAAGCTAGATTTTTGTTCAATCATACTTTGCCGTCGTTGTTGATTGATATTACTGATTGAATGAAGAGAACGCTTACACTGATCTACGCTCATCGCTAGATGAATATAGGTTATGCTAAGGGAAACTTGCAAATACATATGTGCAAGTCCCATGTGTAACCATGTCTTGATCATTGGAGCTTTCTTTGACCTGAGCTTGAACTTGAATAACATTTCTTTGGTGATTATCTTTTGGTATAAGTCCTGTCTTTAAGTTAGTAGTTATTGAGATTTTGAGGATATTGCTTTAATAGTATGGTTAAGATAAAAATAGTATGGTTAAAATGGTTAGTACATTGTTGTTCTTTTTGATTCAATTAACAATGGTTAGTACTTTGCATGAATGTTAACATAGATATCATCATTTTTAGTTAAAGTTGTAGGGTATTAAACACGCCATCTATGGTTGATAAGGGCTGGATGAAATGTGCGCGTAATTCTGTTCAATACATAGAAGGTGTAAGATCATTCGTAGAGTTTGTTCGTAAAAATGGTTGTGGGAACGAAGTTCTCATGTCCTTGTAATGAGTTGTAAGAATGGTAAAGGACCTATGTATCTAGGTGAAATTGATTATCATTTGCTCAAGAATGGTATTGGTTGACCTATACAACGTGGCGTTTCCATGGGAAAAGTCACATAAAGATAAACCAGAAATGATAATGTAGGAGTTGCAGTTGACAACGTAGGAATCGGAGTTGACAATCTAAGAAATTCAGCTGACAATGTGGAAGATTTTGCTGAGAACATTAATCATGCTTGTAGTGTAGATGAGAATGTTGGCGTACACAGTAGGGTTCACAATGATGATGGAACTAGTAGTAGGAAGAAAAAAAGAGATTTTTATGAGCGTGCTAGACAACCTTTATATCCTACATGTTCTGAGGAAAAGACACCATTGTATGCTTCTATTAAGCTAAATAACATAAAGACCCAATATGGGTTTTCTAAAAATGGTGTCACTGCACTCTTAGAATTGTTTAAGGAGTTGTTCCTGATGGAAATACACTGTCGTGTAAGTTCCATGATGTAAAAAATTTGATACAAGAATTGGGGATGGACTACTTAACCTATGATGCATGCATCAATGATTGTATTTTATACTGGAAGGATCATGCGCATCATTGGTTATGTGTCTTGTGTGTCAAGAACCTAGATATGAGAAGGTCTTTAATGACAAGAGGAAGCTTACGAAAGTTGCTCGCAAGACGTTAAGACATTTTCCATTGATAAAAAGGCTGCAAAGGTTATATAGTATACCATGGATAGCATAGGAAATGTATTGGCATTCCAGAGCACAGTCAGATGGAAATCTTATGCGTCATCCAGTTGATTCTTCAGCCTGGCGATCTGCGGATAATTTTTCACCAGAGTTTGCCAAGGTACCAAGGAATGTAACATTAGGGATATCAACTGATGGCTTCAACCCGAATGGGTGTTTCAGTCCTAGTCACAGCTGTTGGCCTGTAATTATGTGTCCGTACAACCTGCCTCCTTCATTGTGCATGAAACGAGAGTTCGTAATGCTATGTTTGCTCATATCAGGCCCAAAAGCACCAGGGAAAGACATAGATGTATACTTGCAACCACTAATAGAGGAATTGATACAGTTATGGAATGAAGGTGTAATCACGTACGACTCTTTCACTAAAACTGAGTTTCTGATAAGAGCAAGATTATTGTGGGCTATTCATGATTTTCCGGCATTAGGGACTTTAGCTGGATGTGTCACTCATGGTTACTATGCTTGTGCAACTTGTGGAGAAGGAACGATTTCTGAACATCTTCCATTCACTAAGAAGATTTTTTATATGGGACATCGAAGATGGATGCCAGCAAAGCATAAGTATCGAGATGATAAAACTAATTTCCCGGGAGGGGTAGAGCACGGTTCAGCACCATGGCCAATGACAGGGTTTCAGGTTCAAGAGATTATAGCTAATATTAGAACCAAGGTTGGTAAGGGAAAACAACCATCGGCAGCAAGTTGTGAAACGTAAAAGAATAAGGCGGGAAACCGATCCGATGTAGAAGTTTGAGGTTCATGACCTCTCCTTATTTTCTTGAAGATCTATTCTTTATGATCTGCTAAATTGGAGTTCAAATCTGGTTCGACATAATACAAATATTATGCATACAGAGAAAAACATAACTGAGCATCTTGTTAACACGATCATGGGTGGAAACAAGTCAAAGGATGGTCCTAATGCGCGCAGAGATATCGAAGCAATGGGGTTTAAAAAGAAGTAATGGTTGAAGTGGATGTTGTGTCTGGTAAAACAACAATGGAAGATGCTCCTTTTGCAATGACGAAAAAAAAGAAACTTGCATTTTGTACTACATTGAATAAATTAAAGGTGTCATCTGGTTTTTGTTCCAATCTTCGCAATAGCGTTAGTGTTGATCCTCCTGAGCTAAAGAACTTCAAGTTTCATGATTATCATGTCCTTATGCAACATTTGTTTCTGTTACTGGTTCATGCATCACCTTCACTACCTAAAGATCTGCGGATTTCTCTTCTTCGGATTAGTTTGTTTTTCAAAATTTTGTGCGCGAAGGTTCTCAACAGAGAACAACTTTTAAAAGCAAAAGCTACTCTAGTGGAAGAAATCTGTGTATTTGAAAAATACTTTCCTCCTTCCTTCTTTGTTATAAGTATCCACTTGATGGTGCATTTAGCTGACGAAGCTTTGATCTGCGGTCCTGTCAGATTTAGATGGATGTATCCCTTTGAGAGGTAATTACCAGAACATACCTTGTTGTTTAATGTGTAACTTGATTGTTTTGTTGTCATTTCTGAACTTTTAACTTTTCTGAATGATATTTGTTGGTTGATGAAAGGTTACAAAGGTTTGGTGCGCAATAGAAGGTACATCAATGGCTGCATTGCAAGAGGATATGTATTGCGAGAAGCCAGCTTGTACAGTGTGGATGACATATCAAATGATGGTGGTGGGACTCATAAACATACTCGACAGGCCTTTCTAGATGATGATGATGAGTTTTCCGATGAGATGCCTTTGAGTACTTCCAAACCTATTACCTTAACACAAGTACAGTTTCAGCAAGCTCGTAGGTGGCTTCTGTCTAAGTATGTGGAAATAGATGAATGGCAGAGGTACAACTTTTTAACTTCACAGTTGTTAGATGTTTTTTCATTATTGGATTGTCGATCTAATTTTCGCTGGGCTGTTCTTTGATTGTAGGAAGTATGATTTATATGTGAACAACGACAACTTTAATAGTCAAGAAAATCGTTCTTCCAAGAATGGGCCAAAAAACTTTCTCTTATGGTTACGCGACGAGGTATTATATATATGTTAGCTTCAGAGTTGATTTATTTCCTACCATATTGTGTCTTTTGTTGTGCAACTGACACACATGTTCTCTTATAGATGATAGAAGCCAAAGAGACAAAATCAATACTTTGGTGACTAGTGCAAGGACCCCTTTTCAAGGCACAGTCGTATAAAAAGTACCAAGCCAATGGCTTTTCTGTCAGCTATCATGATTATGAGGAGGGTTTCGTAACATAGAACAGTGGTGTGTCTATGAAAGCCATTACGAGACATAAAGCAAAGTCCACGGACGTAAATGCGGTGGAAGCTTAAATTACCTATTATGGTGTCATTAAACAGTTATCAAGTTGAACTATATGGAATTCGAGGAAGTTGTTTTTTACTATGATTGGGTTAGAGTTGAAGATAAGAGTAATGGGTGCAAACTTGATCCAATCTCAAACTCAATAAAGGTCAACTTGTCTAAGCTGCAAAGCACTAAGAGAGTGATGGATGAGCCGTTTATTCGTGCATCTGAAACGACTTAAGTGTTTTATTCAAAGGATCTGGATGAAGTGGGATGGTTTTTGGTATTGCATTCACAGCAGATATTAACTTGTGAAGTAGATCAGCTAGAAATCCCTACTAGTTATCAGTCAGCTCTTACTGACAATGAGATCTTGGAAAAACTTTTGTGTGTCGATACTCTAGTTTAGAATCATGTCTGTCATTGTTGCAAGTTGTGTGATGTATTTATGATTGTGATACTTTTTTTATTAGTTGCGAATTTTTAGTAGGTTCTTTTTATTTAAGAAGTTTGATTCTCTGTTTTATCATATCACTTGCGCTATCTTACTAAGTTGCACTACACCATTTCCAGGATTTTGTCACAGGCTATACCTGTTACTTATTAAATTTGTAACGGGTATAGCCTGTGACAAAAATAACACGTTATTAATAATTGTGATGGTATTTTGTAACGATTTTATACGTGACAAAAAGGCGAAACAATCACATATAAAAAGCGTTACAATAATTAATAGCCACAATTGACCTAATTTTATGATAGCGACACGTGTCATTTTTGTCACATTTATCTTAACGGTTTTAACTGTTACTCTCTATTAACCACAATTGAGTATGACACGTGTCTTAAAGAGTCACATTTACGCAACGCTTATAATCATTACTGAATCCTTGCAATGATTGCTTCGGCGACACGTGTCCTTTTTTGTCACGGTTAAAGTAATGAGATATTAGTGTTGCCATGAATTTTGATTACTCATAGGACACGTGTCGTCCTTTTGTCACGGCCTATGATGACGCGTGTTATTTTCTCTTCACAATTTGTGTCAGAGATTTATAACCGTGACAATTTTTTCTATTACAATTAAAAAAATGGGTAGCCTGGATCATTTTCATGGACTGGCCTTACGGTTTAAGGGCACGGCATGTAATACAGTCATTATCGTGGGACCTACCCTTTGAGTTACAGACGAGAAATACAAATAAACCTAAAACACAATTGCAATTTCTTCTTTTTCAATCTGCGAGCTATCCGCATTTTACCATTCATACATTCATTATGACACGATCTTAATCTGCATCTAAATTCATTATGAAATCTACCCAAAAAAAACAACAATTCAATCTTATTCAAGTATGCTCCCAGACAACACAAAAAAATCTTCTCCACTGCTTGGTACAAGACTATAGGTTGCAGGCATGACAAAGTCTGTCACTAGAAATACCCGAAGTGTGACCAAGGTCAAGAACAAAAGCACCAAGTTTTCTCTTTAGTCAGTATGCCCGGCCAAAGATTGGCATCGATACTACTAATGGCCCAACAATAAAAATTGAGCATATATATCGATCAATGACACAATCAATAGACAAGTGCATCTTATGCTATTTAACTACTACTAGTGAATGATAATAACACAATTATTATCATATTAGTGTCAAATCAGTATGAGAACAAATGCAGAGACAACTGACCAATTAGCGGACAGCCAATATATGGATATCACAAAGATTTAAGTAAAAAAATTAAATTCAAAGATAGTATCTTAGTTGGTACAAAAATCGCATGAAACTGGATTTTAGAGATTTGTTTGACTTGCCTCCACTTGGGGGTCTTTCCTCCCTTGGGGTAAGGAGTACCTTGATGAACAAAGACCACCTTTCTTGCCATCAAAGACTGCAAAAACTTAGATAGTTCTGTAAAATTAGAACGAGATATGAAAATAACAATCCAATGAAGCAAGCCAAATGAAAAAAGATTCTCACCTCACTTCTGAGGAGTTTCTACTTTAATATTTTTGTCCAAGAGTGGGCTTCTTGTTAGAAACTTCAGCAAGTCTCTTCTTTCCCTATAAGAAACACGTAAAGTTAAAGTTGGTCAGCAGTGGCAAATACAGAGAACTCTTACTCACGCTAATCATGGAAGTATTAAAAAGACGATATTATTAGCAAAAGGTAAACCACAAGGTTGGACAATGCTTGAAAAGCAAGGGGCGTGGACAAAATAAATTATGAGACATGATCAACAACGAAGTACTCACTCTTAACGCATCTTTATGTAGAGATAATAAGCGCATATAGGCTTTCATGAGCTTGAATATCATTATAGTTCTTGATCCAAGGATGACGCCAAGAGAAATATAATTAGGATCACAAAGAAAGAAATTGTGATCTTTTTAATAAGATGAGAATATTAGCTTAATGGTTCGTGACTCTTTATTCAATAGACGCTTGACAAAAATGCTTGGCTTCAGAAGATAAAGAAGGCCAAGAAGGTTCATTGGATGTGACAAGAAGTTACAAGAGAGAAAAAATATACAAATAAATGATATGATTTTCTTAGTTTATTACATGTATCATACCATGTAACGAGCCTAGACAAATATCATTTCACATAATTCTAGATACATGAATGGTATGCTTAAAGAAATCAGAATACAAGCATACAACTAAAAGGTGTACATGATTTGTTGGTTCAATAACCAATACCAAAGATAAAAGAAACGACTACGGGCACATTCCACGTGCACACAAACTACCCATTGGAAAATAAGTAACTACATGTTGATGGGTGAAAATTACTCCTGCTGAATTTGGTAATTTGGGGTGTGATGAGGAATGAATTTAAACCTACAACAAATGCACTGCGCGGTGAGTGCTTGTAGATTCGAGAGATCAATCCGTGCAAGTCCGGCCTAAACCAAGAAATGGCCGTTCCGGACTTGTTTCGGTCACAAAGTGAAGGAGATGGGGTTGATCTTAGGGAGGGAAGCGAAGAAGGTGTTGAGATTGTGAAGATGTTGGCTTGCTTATGACTTGTAATGAAATATGAGCAAGCTTACGGTTGATGCAAGCAAGCTCGGGTGTTTGAATACGATGTCGTATTAACACTTGGTTTAATCGACCGAACTTGTGTTGTTCCGTTGTCTTGTCTTGTTCGTTTTAAATAGGGCGGAGAACCTATTTATACAAGTCATTGAGCCTCATTCACGTTTCTCGTGGGAAGTGGAGGTAGTGGGATGATGGAGTGGTGGAGTTGTGTGTCGGTAGCATACGACCGGTCTTGCCCACTTCTCCCGGTTCATCTCTAACCGTCCATGACTCCCTAACACGTTCTTGTGATGGCGCGTTGCACGCCGCACGCTGTAAACCGCCGAGACCAATACCCCGATAAGTATCCCCGGTTTGTGACATGATTGATGTCCGGAATGTGGATCGTGGGTCCACAAAAGATAGCATGTAATGCTTTGAATTGAATAACTGTGTTATTCGAAAGTCGATACTTGTGCAATGATCGTGTGTATTTTATGCGAGTCGCATTACGGTGTGGTAAAGTGATGTGTAATGACTCCACACTAACCAAATAACTCTGACCGAGGTTGTATAACCAAGTTTGGTGAAGTCGGACGGATGAGATGATGTTTGAGACACTCATCTCGCGGACCGTTGATGAAATCGGGGTTTTTAAAGAGTGCGCAAGCATCACTCTTGACTTAGTGAAACCAAACATAGGAAGAATTTTGTAGAGGACCAGACCATACATGCGTGTTGACGGCATGATGGTGTACACGTCCATATCTCACCGTTTCATGAAAATGCAATCTAGGCCACTCAATTTGACCGTCAAAGAGGAGTGGTTGAGATCGGTTTTGCGGCGAAATCTCTTACCGCAAAGGAATTGATAACCGCGTGTCATCCCAAGTTTGGCGCGCGCCCCAAGACGACCCATCTTGGTCGGTCTTGGTCGATCATACCACCGTGTAGGTGGTAGGTTGGTGTTCACACCTATACTTGATTATCCCATGAAAACGTGATCTAAGCCATTCAAATCATCCGGTGAAGTTGAGCGGTCGAGATCAGTTTAGGATTTGGGAGTGTAACCGCACGAGTTTGGGCGTGCGTTTTGGGTTGGCCGGGAATGATGTGCCTTGGCCGACCGCAAGAGGGGAGGTAGATGGGCCCACGGTGGTCATCTTTGGTATGACCGGCCTTGGTTAATCCAATCTGTGACCCTCCATTCATCTAGGAGAAGATGGACGCGCGTGATGACTTGAAACCCTAATTTTGGCTTTCAAAGCCGCGCGACCATGCTCTTTTGGGCGGACGGTTTTGTTGTAACCAACCATGGTTGGCTTTGACCGATTGGCCAAGTGTGTAGGCGGTCACATGGTGATTGTGTCGACATGGGCCCTTTGAGTCTACATCTACACCCTCCATCTATACTGCGAAGATGGATGGTTGAGACCGTTTTTTGCGACACATGTAATATGCCGCAAACCCTAATTTAGGTTTTAAAGTCCATAATGCTTGGTATGGACGGTTTCTTGGCAAGCAAAGGCCAATGGTCGACCATGCGGGTCGGCCGTGTGTATTCCATACCTGCAGGGGGTGATGGAATTGATCATCGTGGTCATCCAATCATGCTTGTGGAGTTGGATGACTGCGATGATCATATTTGGCAAGCTAAGGCCGTGTGTATTCCATACCGCTCGGGGGTGATGGAATTGATCCGTGGTCATCCAATCATGCTTGTGGAGTTGGATATTTGCGATCAGATCATATCCGAGACCGATACGGTCAAGTCCGGATGCTCAATCGGGCTAGTATAACACACCGAGAGGGGCTCAATCGGGCTAGTATAACACACCGAGAGGGCTCGGGCTAGTATAACACACCGAGAATCGGCCTGTACGGGTATTTCGTACATGGATTCATTATAGTGCTTGGAGGTTCGTGTTACTCAGAAGAGTAACACTCGTCGTCATGCCACACCGATAATGAGTACAGGAAATACAAGGCCGATATGAAATTCACAGGAAGGGATTGTTCTTTGCATGCTCCATCCTGGAGGAATTTCATGTATTCACGAGAATGGGATTGTTGCTACATGCTCCATTCTTGGTGAATTAAGTGAGGAGTATCCGTCACTTATAAATGGCTTTATCTTTTACAAGATGTCGGCGCATGATTTTCGGGTTTTTTAAATTTAACCTTAAACGAAAATCCACCATCAACATTAAGTCCCCCGCCTAGCACATAATGGTTACACTATTGTGTGGTAGGCATGAGATGGTGACGATTAAAGATAAAACTTATGAGACAAAGTTAGATGTTACCAGAGGAGAGACAGGTCAAATCCCGTCCTCCGAGCATGCGTTCCTCTAACATGATGTCGCGTTCTCTAACATGATGGGAGAGTGTTTCCTAGTATGATGTGGGCCTTACTGTTTTGGTTCGTGGGTGCATTGCGTCTTGTGTGCTTTAATGTGGGTCTGATAAAGCGTTCGCTTGACGAGGGCTGGAGAGCGTTGAAGTGTTGATCGAATGCCTTCTTGGGATCTTTGATTGTGTGTGCTTGACCAATGTGGGTTGAAAGTGGAGTCTCACCGGAGCATCGAACGTCAGACTTCGGAGAAACTTTGTCGGGTCTTGAAGCCTTGTGGCCGTCGCGTCGGAAATCAACACCACAGACTAAAATTTGGACTAGAAGGATCTTGAAAACTTGAGTTATACTGGGAGTAAAAGCTTGATCAATACCGGACTTGAAAACTTGTACCGGCCATTGTGTGCTCCGATGTGAGTTGTGTCTTGCCGTGTGTGACTACATCTCTCCCGCGATTTTCATACAAGCTCTAACTCCTCGTCTTTTATTTCATTGTAGAAAGAAAAGAACTCCCGTTGAGATGTCTTCAAGATAATGTCCAAGTCGGGAAGTGTTGGCGTGCTTCAAATACATGCCGAACATTGATGATGAGTTGTTCACCGCGCTCTCTACTATATGAAAATATTCGTTCCACGGGATAACCCTCCTCCTATCGACTTGCCGGTTTTTTCATGCTCTGCTTTGGATCCTGCCGAAGGATGAATGATGACGTTGTTCAATGAGTACATCAAAGACAACTTGACCGGAGCATGTTATTGGTGTAGCTTGAGTGTTGAAACGACTCGAGAGGATGTTAAAGTGGCTTCAGTGCGAACGTTGAGGTAGATCCTGGAGAGAGTGTTGAAGCGGATTCCGAAGTGAACAGGGTCCGGAGAGATCATTGAGGCGGCTCTTGGATAGACCATTGAAGCGCCTCTCCTCTGGAGGAAGCGTTGAAGCGGAGCGACTCTTGATTCGATTTACCCTTTGCGAATTCCATGATTCTTGGTGACCATCTTTCTCGTGTTGAAGAAGTCTTTGACTGAAGGCGAAGGAACTTCATGCCGAGCCTCAGTCCCCAAGCGTGGTTTACATGGTTTGTTCGTAGTGGTCGTTTTCGAGCCAGATATGGAATATCTTGGACATTGCTTCATCATTATGGGAGTCGTGCATGTGGTACTGGAGTTGGAGTCGGCGGACGCGCAGGATGTTGTATCTCGGTAGTTTTCCTCTTGGTGCTTCAGTAACCGCTGCGTAAGGCTCAAGGTTGTATCGCTTTGTTGGTGAGATATATGCCCCTACGAACATTATGAGGCTCTTGGCATGCCTAGTTCTTTCTATCGGGGCATATGTTGTTGTAGATGAGCGTCCAACGGCTCAGAGGATGACCAAAAGCGGATTCTCCAATATAGCATGATAGACATGTACCTTTGTCGATAAGGTGACTTTCCGGATCGTTCTCGGTATGACGTGTGGACATCGTTATCTTCTTGAGGCTGCTCTCTTGAGGTATCGGCTCCAGTGGAAGATTGACGTGATAGAGCGTTGATACGTTGCACCAGCATTCTTTAAACCAAATGGCAATATGGTATAATAAAAATTTCCGAGAGGAGTTCGAAAAGATATCTTACTTGCATCATGCTCGTACATCCTTATCTGGTTGTAGCCGCTACATCCATCCATGGAGGAGAACATGCCATGTCCGCCGGTTGCATCCGGTCTCACGCCGAATTACCTCGAGAGATTGTCCACCGGCTTGGATCGGAGATTGTATGAATGATTACACGGGGTCGAGCTGATTGAGATAGGCCTAGGAGATTCCTTGTCGTCGAGCTCATCGGTTGTGGAGTTGGTTCCCTCTTGCAGCGAGTTGTGGAGCATCTAGCAGGTTGCTCTGTGGTTCATCTTGTAGCATTCCGTTGGGTGGAGAGACTGGTTTTCTTTTAATTGATAATGGCAAGTGTCGGTGCATACCGTTTTCCCTTTCTATCACGACTCACCATAAAAGTTCGTTCCCTCTTTGTGTGAACGTGGGTCGTGGTTTCACAGGATGGAGAAGAATGCTTCGTCGGCCAAAATGCATCGTGTGTAGTAGCCCTCAATGATGCAAGCCGGTCTTCTTCCCGAATTGACGCCCACGTGGGGAGTGGGATGCAACGAACTTGTCCGATTCTTTCCGTCTCTCGGAGTATGTCTTGGTTTGGTTTCCCTCGAAGTCCGTCATTGTGGTAGGCTTCCGTACGACCTTGCATCGGGAGAAACTTGGATGTCTTGAGAGTCTTGAAAGTAATCACATTCGAAGACGCTCTGTGTAGATAAGGGCCGTCTTGAACTCGAACCCTTGATGCATGCGGTGATATGTAGGGCACGGTTGTGACCTTCCCCGGTTGATTGCAAAGAAATGTCTCCGTGCGCCGATTCTTCGAGAGGTGTGAAAGCTATTTTCGCATAAACTTTCCACTGAGAGAGAAACGCTTTCCGATCCACCGGCCTATGGTTCATAGTGAAACTATTGACTTGAGGAGGATCGTTGTGAGGATCGATCCCAGTGTAGGAGTCTCCATGACAAGACCGCTCATATCTGGTGTCGCTTCTTTGATCGGTACATAGAAGTCCGCGCCGTGAAGTACCTTTCTCCGGTGCGTTGCATGCGTTCCTTGTTGGCTCCGATGACGTCGCAGCTCTTGTGGAAATCGATCGATTAAAGTTTTTAGGAAAGTGAGTACCTCTTTTTGAGTTGCGGCCATATCCGTTTGAGTCTTGACAAGAACTTCTGCTTTTCCATCAAGTCCCCTCAGGCTCCTCGTCCCGATGAAGGAGTGGAAGTTGTTGCTCGGTGACTACCTGGAGGTGTTACACTTGATGAGATGCCAGGATTTGCAGCTGCTCCGGCTCTCAGTGATGGGAGGTGTTGTAATATCACCGCCGAGTGATCGAATTTGAACATTCCCATCCTCTCGTACTCACGTGTTCCTTGATCGATCTCTCCTTCCTCAAGCATTTCTTCACGGCTTCAACAAGGGTCTTGAGATATAATCTTCCGGCGAGGATCCGTAAGTCCGCAGGCTCCATTTCTTTATCCGGTAGACGTTGTGGTACCCGGACAAGTCTTTTCCTCTGCGGAGTTGCCTCGAGTCTTCGTTGTCAGCTGGACCATGTTGTTCATCTCTCCTGAGTCCCCTGTGTTTGCGCGCTCTTTCTGCATCTCCACTGGTAAAGGTGTGACTCCTGGATAAGGGTTCGCCGTTTCTTGCACTTTGTCTCGAGTTGATGCCCGTCGACCCTTCTTGTAATTGTCTTTGCCATATCATTCAAAAGGCGAAATGTCTCGCTGCGCATTCCGGTGATACCAGCTTGATTTGCCAAGACATCCTCCAACATTCCATCTATGCTTCCCATGATATCTCGAACCACTGCGGACTCGTGTGAGGATACATCGTGAGATGAAAACCGAAAAATTGAGAATTCAATTTTTGTAACCGAGAGATCAATCTCCCACTGTGGTCGCCAATTGTTGATGGGTGAAAATTACTCCTGCTGAATTTGGTAATTTGGGGTGTGATGAGGAATGAATTTAAACCTACAACAAATGCACTGCGCGGTGAGTGCTTGTAGATTCGAGAGATCAATACGTGCAAGTCCGGCCTAAACCAAGAAATGGCCGTTCCAGGACTTGTTTCGGTCACAAAGTGAAGGAGATGGGGTTGATCTTAGGGAGGGAAGCGAAGAAGGTGTTGAGATTGTGAAGATGTTGGCTTGCTTATGACTTGTAATCAGAAAGATGAGCAAGCTTACGGTTGATGCAAGCAAGCTCTGGGTGTTTGAATACGATGTCGTATTAACACTTGGTTTCTGTCGACTGAACTTGTGTTGTTCTGTTGTCTTGTCTTGTTTTTTTGAAAATAGGGCGGAGAACCTATTTATACAAGTCATTGAGCCTCATTCACGTTTCTCGTGGGAAGTGGAGGTAGTGGAATGATGGAGTGGTGGAGTTGTGTGTCGGTAGCATACGACCTGTCTTGCCCACTTCTCCAGTTCATCTCTAACCGTCCATGACTCCCTAACACGTTCTTGTGATGGCGCGTTGTTACCGCACGCCGTAAACCGCCGAGACCAATACCCCGATAAGTATCCCCGATTTGTGACATGATTGATGTCCGGAATGTGGATCGTGGGTCCACAAAAGATAGCATGTAATGCTGAATTGAATAATGCGTTATTGAAAGTCGATACTTGTGCAAGTACCGTGTGTATTTTATGCAGTGTCTTGCATTACGGTGTGGTAAAGTGATGTGTAATGACTCTCACTAACCAAATAACTCGACTGGGGTTGTATAACCAAGCTGGTGAAGTCGGACGGATGAGATGATGTTTGAGACACTCATCTGCGGCCGTTGATGAAATCGGGGTTTTTAAAGAGGTGCGCAAGCATCACTCTTGACTTGGTCGAAACCAAACATAGGAAGGATTTTGTAGAGGACCGACCATACATGCGTGTTGGCATGATGGTGTACACGTCCATATCTCACCGTTTCATGAAAATGCAATCTAGGCCACTCAATTTGACCGTCAAAGAGGAGTGGTTGAGATCGGTTCTTGGCAGAAATCTCTTACCGCAAAGGAATTGATAACCGCGTGTCATCCCAAGTTTGGCGCGCGCCCCAAGACGACCCATCTTGGTCGGTCTTGGTCGATCATACCACCGTGTAGGTGGTAGGTTGGTGTTCACACCTATACTTGATTATCCCATGAAAACGTGATCTAAGCCATTCAAATCATCCGGTGAAGTTGAGCGGTCGAGATCGGTTTAGGATTTGGGAGTGTAACCGCACGAGTTTGGGCGTGCGTTTTGGGTTGGTAGAATGATGTGCCTTGGCCGACCGCAAGAGGAGGTAGATGGGCCACGGTGGGTCATGCTTTGGTATGAGGCCTTGGTTAATCCAATTTGACCCTCCATTTCGAGGAGAAGATGGACGCGCGTGATGACTTGAAACCTAATTTTGGCTTTCAAGGCCGCGCGACCATGCTCTTTTCGGTTTTGTTGTAACCAACCATGGTTGGCTTTGACCGATTGGCCAAGTGTGTAGGCGGTCACATGGTGATCGTGTTGACATGCTCCGGGCCCTTTGAGTCTACATCTACACCCTCCATCTATACTGCGAAGATGGATGGTTGAGATCGTTTTGCGACACATGTAATATGCCGCAAACCCTAATTTAGGGTTTTCCGTCCATAATGCTTGGTATGGACGGTTTCTTGGCAAGCAAAGGCCAATGGTCGACCATGCGGGTCGGTAGTGTGTATTCCATACCGCTTGGGGTGATGGAATTGATCCGTGGTCATCCAATCATGCTTGTGGAGTTGGATGACTGCGCTCGAATCATATTTGGCAAGCTAAGGCCGTGTGTATTCCATACCTTTGGGGGTGATGGAATTGATCCGTGGTCATCAATCATGCTTGTGGAGTTGGATGACTGCGATCGAATCATATCCGAGACCGATACGATCAGAAGTCCGGATGCTCAATCGGGCTAGTATAACACACCGAGAGGGCTCAATCGGGCTAGTATAACACACCGAGAGGGCTCGGGCTAGTATAACACACCGAGAATCACCAGACGGGTATTTCGTACATGGATTCATTATAGTGCTTGGAGGTTCGTGTGTTACTCTGTAAGAGTAACACTCGGTCGTCATGCCACACCGATAATGAGTACAGAAATACAAGGCTGATATGAAATTCACTGGAAGGGGATTGTTGCTGCATGCTCCAGCCTGGAGGAATTTCATGTATTCACAGAATGGGATTGTTGCTACATGCTCCATTCTTGGTGAATTAAGTGAGGAGTATCCGTCACTTATAAATGGCTTTATCTTTTACAAGATGTCAGCGCATGATTATTCAGGTTTTTTACAAATTTAACCTTGAACGAAAATCCACCATCAACACCTGCCAAAGCAGAAGTTCTCGTGAATAATATCTTACTTTCTAAATCCCTTGATCCTGTCTATGTTGAACCATTGGATGTTGAAGATGATGAAGTACCCAACTCTCTGGCGGTGATTATGATTTGAAAGCTGCCAAGACCTCGCTAATAATGAAGTTATCAATAAGGAACCTTGCGAAGGAATTTGATGAAAACCCTTCAAGCTGGCGAGGTGGAAGGCGACAAGATTGTTGAAGAATCTTTACCATCTCCTTGGTGAGCAAGTTGATATAGAAATTAAGTTTTTTGTAACTTTGTTGAACTTTTCTTTTTGATTGTAAAGTACTAAGTCTGGTTTTGGATGAATTAGTTTCTATTTCTTTCTTATTATAAGAACTCATCTACGCCACCTTATTATGCAATTCCTTTATTTTCCATTAAGTCTTTTGTTGTAATCTTTCTTGCGATGAAAAGATTTCAATTGCCCATATTCAAAATGTTTAAAGATCTTTCTTGAATCATTATCGCGACAAGATCGCCGGGCGTCTTTACATTTGCATGTAATGACCACATTGATCTTGCCTTATCATTATTTGTGTGGTCTTATTTTGCCTTCCTAAGTAAAGGTCTTATTTTTCCACCTCATTGCGACAAGATCGCGGGGACGTCTTTACATTTTCATGTAATGACCCATTGACCTTGTCTTATCATTTCTTAAGTATTTTTGCCTCTGCGAGGACATTATATTGCAACAATATGACGGGTTTAAATGTTCTTGCGATCATAAAATCCAGTGACATTGTCGTCTTTGCGGCGAAATACAGGACGTTCTTACATTTTCATGTAAAAACCCATTGATCTCGTCTTACCTTGCGTTAGTATTATTGCCTCAACGGGATCATTTGCACAAATATGACAAGCCTAAATTCTCTTGCGAGAATAAAGCCTCGCTTAACATTTTGCGTCTTTTGACACTTTATCATCTCCCTAATGGAGGTGCGCCCTTATCTTCTCCCAATTTGCCCCTTCAAGGAGGCGTATATCGGCCATACAAGACTAGCTCCTCCCATCCAGGTCTTAACAACAACCGATTGTTTTGTGATCTCTTATCCCTTATACCTATAGGGTTTATGGTTACGAGACTACACCCTAAGTGGAGTTTTCTTCGGGTAAGTGCGGCATGTGCCAAGACTTGTCAAGAGTGGTAAGGAAGTTCCATGCTCCCGCACTCTTGACTCAACCGTGTACCTCGGCGCCTTGGTCACACAACGACTCTTGGAAGAGACCCTCGGGCGTCCAACTGGGGTATAACCTTATATATATAGTTGGAAATCCAAGGTATCTCCCAGGATAGGCTTTTATGGGCCCCAAATCTCCATGACCCGAGTTTCGGAGGCGGTGTAACCTTCCACAGAGCCATGTTAAGAGATTCCCCTTATATGACGTACTTTAGGTCTTACATTTTGCCTCTTACGAAATATCATTCGCGAACTAGGGTGTACGCCATAAGGTTTGTCCCATTCACTCACTCATTCATTTTTGTCAATCCATTCAAGCGTTAGTTACTGTTTGCGAGGTCATCGCACAATTTTGCTTTATTTCCTTTGATCTCGCAATCAATTTGTCGCGAAAACATTACATCACGGGATCGCTCCATTTCTTCCATCTTACTATGGGTAATATTTCTTAAGATATAACCTATTCCATGGCTTTATCTAGTTTTTGACCTACATCTTTGCCTTTGAGATCCATTAATCTATATGCCCTTTTGACTATCTCCTTGATGATAAGGTCCATCCCATTTTCTTGCCAGGTTGCCACCATTTCTGTTTGATATATAGGTGTTTCTCGCAGCACGCAAGTCACACATTGAAATTCACGTATCTTGACACGCTTGTTATATTCTCTTGCCAATCTTCACTGGTAATTCTCCATATCTTTGTAGTGCTCTCTCTCTTTTTCTTCTAATTCATCTAACTTGATTAAGATGTTACCCGGACCGAGATTTTTCTCCCAAACTTCTTTCTTTGTAGTTGGAATCCTAACTTAATCAAAGTCTGGCTTGACCCCATATGTTAAACAAAAGGGGACATGCTGTAGCTTCTCTTCTAGTTGTATTATAAGCCCATACCGCATTGGGTGCTTGTTCGCACCATCCTTTATTGTATCCTTCAATTTTTCTTCAATATATCTGCTATTGTTTTGTTTGTCGCCTCTGTTGACCATTAGCTCATGCGGGTATAGAGGAGTTGATTTCCCACACCGTATCCGAAATGCATTAAGTAGCAATTCTATATTTTGTTCTTATTTGCTTCCCATTGTCGGATACCAGCGTGCTGGAACCCCAAATGCATATAATGTTCTCAAATATGAAAGTAAAAACATCCTTATCACGAATATGTTGTCAGCTTTCTCCGCCCATTTTGTGAAATAATCATGCTTGACGATTAAAATATCTTCTATGTCCCGTTCTGGTAAAAATGGTCCTACGATGTCTAATCCCCACTTTCCAAATGGCCAAACACTTGTTGAAGAATTTAACGGAGCTCTGATGCATGTATTTTCTTCCCATGCCTTTGACAATCCTGTGACGTCTTGACACTTGTTTCGCGTCTTCATGCATATATGGCCAATAGTAACCCTGCATTTTTGCTTTATATGCTAAGGATCTTCCACCGCTGTGATTACCAGCATCCCCACTATGCAACATTGTTGATGGGTGAAAACTACTCCTGCAGAATTTGGTAATTCGGGGTGTGGATGAGGAATGAATTTAAACCTTCAACAAATGCTTAACGCGGTGAGTGCTTGTAGATTCGAGAGATCAATCTGTGCAAGTCCGGCCTAAACCAAGAAATGGCGTTCGGACTTGTTTCGGTCACAAAGTGAAGGAGATGGGGTTGATCTTAGGGAGGAAGCGAAGAAGGTGTTGAGATTGTGAAGGTGTTGGCTTGCTTATGACTTATAATGAGAGATGAGCAAGCTTACGGTTGATGCAAGCAGGCTACGAGTGTTTGAATACGGTTTTTGTATTAACACTTGGTTTTTGTCGGTGAACTTGCATTGTTCTATCTCGTTATTCCTGTTTGAAATAGGGCGGAGAACCTATTTATACAAGTCATTGAGCCTCATTCACGTTTCTAGTGGGAAGTGGAGGTAATGGAATGATGGAGTGGTGGAGTTGTGTGTCGGTAGCATACGGCCGGTCTTGCCCACTTCTCAGTTCATCTCTAACCGTCCATGACTTCCTAACACGTTCTTGTGATGGCGCGTTGCCGCCGCTGTTGTAAACCGCCAGACCAATACCCCGTAAGTATCCCCAGTTTGTGACATGATTGATGTGGAATGTGGATCGTGGATCCACGGAAGGTAGCATGTAATCTTTGAATTGAATAGCTGCGTTATTCGAAGAAAGTCGATACTTGTGGAGTATCGTGTGTATTTTATGCGAGTCTTGCATTACGGTGTGGTAAAGTGATGGGTAATGACTCTCACTATCCAAATAACTCGACCGGGGTTGTATAACCAAGCTGGTGAAGTCGGACGGATGAGATGATGTTTGAGACACTCATCTGCGGCCCGTTGATGAAAGTAGGGTTTTAAAGGAGTGCGCAAGCATCACTCTTGACTTAGTCGAAACCAAGCATGGGAAGGATTTTGTAGAGGACCAGACCATACATGCGTGTTGTGGCATGATGGTGTACACGTCCATGTCTCTCCGTCTCATGAAGATGCAATCTAGGCCACTCAATTTGACCGTCAAAGAGGAGTGGTTGAGATCGGTTCTGGCGAGAAATCCCTTGCCGCAAAGGAGTTTGAAACCGCATGACATCCCAAGTTTGGGCGTGCGTTCCAAGACGACCCATCTTGGTCGGTCTTGGTCGATCATACTACCGTGTAGGTGGTAGGTTGGTGTTCACACCTATACTTGATTATCCCATGAAAATGTGATCTAAGCCACTCAAATCATCCGGTGAAGTTGAGCGGTCGAGATCGGTTTAGGATTTGGGAGTGTAACCGCACGAGTTTGGGCGTGCGTTTGGGTTGGCGGGCATGGTATGCCTTGGCCGACCGCAAGAGGAGGTAGATGGGCCCACGGTGGTCATGCTGGTATGACCGGCCTTGGTTAATCAATCTGTGACCCTCCATTCGTCTAGGAGAAGAAGATGGACGCGCGTGATGACTTGAAACCCTAATTTTGGCTTTCAAATCCGCGCGACCATGCTCTTTTGGGCGGGCCAATTTGTTGTAACCAACCATGGTTGGCTTTGGCCGATTGATCAAGTGTGTGGCGGTCACACGGTGATCGTGTTGACATGCTCGGGCCCTTCGAGTCTACATCTACACCCTCCATACTTGCGAAAGATGGATGGATGAGGCTTGTTTTCGGCACATGTAATATGTGCATGAACCCTAATTTTAGGTTTTCCGTCCATAATGCTTGGTATGGGCGGTTTCTTACAACAAAGCCAATGGTCGACCATGCGGGGTGGTGTGTGTATTCCATACACCTTGAGGGTGATGGAATTGATGCGTAGTCATCAATCATGCTTGTGGAGTTGGATGACTGCGATCGAATCATATCGGCAAGCTAAGGCCGTGGGTATTCCATACCATGCTTGGGGTGATGGAATTGATCTGTAGTCATCAATCATGCTTGTGGAGTTGGATGACTGCGATCGAATCATATCAGGACCGAAACGGTCAAGTCCGGATGCTCAATCGGGCTAATATAACACACGAGAGGGGCTCAATCGGGCTAATATAACTTGCAAGAGGAGGCTCGGGCTAATATAACACCGAGCATCGGCCCTGTCGGGTATTTCGTACATGGTTTCATTATAGTGCTTGGAGGTTCGTGTTACTCTATATATGAGTAACACTCGGTCTCATGCCACAATCGATAATGATTCATTATAGTGCTTGGAGGTTCATGTTACTCTATAAGAGTAACACTCGGTCGTCATGCCACCTTTGATAATGAGTGCAAGGAAATACAAGGCTGATATGAAATTCACAAGAAGGGATTGTTGCTACATGATCCATTCTTGGTGAATTAAGTGAGGGAATATCCAACACTTATAAATGGCTTTATCTTTTACAAGATGTCGGTGCGTGATTTTTCGGGTTTTTACAATTTCAACCTTGAAGCGAAAATCCACCATCAACATTAAGTCCCTCTGCCTAGCACACAATGGTTACACTATTGTGTGGTAGGCATGAGGATGGGTGACAGGTTAAAGATAAAACTTATGAGACAATGTTAGATGTTACGGGAGAGACGGGTGCGTCTGTCCTTCGAGCATGTCACGTTCGGAGACGTCCGAGAAAAGTGTTCCCCTAGCATGATGTCGGTCTTGCATCGATCGACCTTGCTATGACCGCTTCGGTCGGGGGGCTATTGCGCTGCTTCGTTCAATCGTGGGGATGTGCCTAATCAAACATTTGCTTTGCTTCGTTCGTGGGGTTCTGCTTTGCTTGATCGAACGTGGGCTTGTTGTGTACGCCCGTTGAAAGTGAGTCTCACCACATACTTTGTGAGACTTGAAATTGCTTCATTGGTCTTGAAAGCTTGTGCTGGTCTTGAAATCAACCACCTTGTCAAAATTTGTCTGATTAACACCAAAATTTGTCACCGGATTAAAATTTGTCTTGGGACTAAAATTTGAAAATAGGACTTGAATGGTGTTTGGACCGGCCATTGTGCTCCGATGTGAGTTGTGTCTTGCCGTGTGACTACATCTCTCCGTATCTTCATACAAGTTCTAACTCTTGTCTTTTATTTCATTGTGGAAGAAAAGAATCCTGTTGAGATGTCTTCGGAGATAATCGGTACCAAGTCGGGGAGGTGTTGAAAGCTTCAAAGATATGCCAGGAACATTGATGATGAATTGTTCACCGCCTTTTCGACTATGGGAAAATATCATTTCCACAAGATAACTCTTCTCTATCGACTCCGGGGGTTTTTCATGCTCATTTGAGTCCTCATGAAGGATGGATGAGGCGTATGTTGAGCAATGAGTACATCAAAGATAACTTGACCGGAGCGCAGTTATTGATGCGACTTGAGTGTTGAAACGTCTCGAGAGGATGTTAAAGTGGTTTTTGATCGACCCCGGTGAGTCTGGAGAGAGTGTTGAAGAAGGATTACGAAGCGAACGTGGGTCTCGGAGAGAGCGTTACGGCGGCTCTTGAATAGACCATTGAAGCGGAACTCTGGCTGGAGGGAGCGTTGGTGGCTTCCTCTTGATTCGATTACCCTTGCGAATCCATGATTCTTGGTGACCATCTTTCTCATGTTGAAGAAGTCCTTGAGTGACGGTGAAGGAACTTCATGCGAGCCCTCGATCCCCAAGCGTGGTTTACATGGTTTGTCCGTAGTGGTTGTTGTCGAGCCGGTATGGAATACCTTGGACGTTGTTTCATCATTGTGGGATTCGCGCACGTGGTACTTTGGAGTTGGAGTTGATGGACGCGCATGATGTTGTATCTTGGTGGTTTTTCCTCTTCTTGCTTCATGAACGCCGCTTTCTTGGAAAATTTGAATGTTGTATCGCTTTGTTGGTGAGATATATGCCCCTACAAACATTATGAGGCTCTTCGGCGAGGCTGGTTCTTTCTATCGGGGCATATGTTGTTGTAGATGAGCGTTCAATGACTCCAGAGGATGACCAAAGCGCGGATTCTCCAATATAGCGTGATAGACATGCCGATGTATGATAAAGTGACTCACCGGATCTTGTTCGACCTTTTATCGAAGAGTAACTCAGGATCTCTCGATATGACGGTTGGACATCGTTATCTTCTTGAGGCTGCTCCCTTGAGGTATCCGCTCCGGTGGAAGATTACCGTCATAGAGCGGTTATCGTTGAACCGGCACTCTAAACCAAATGGCGGCATGGTATAATAAAAATTTCGAGAGGAGTTCGAAAAGATATCTTACTTGCATCATGCTCGTACATCCTTATCATTTTTGTAGAAGCTACATCCATCCATGGAGGAGAACATCGTGTCCATTTGGTTGTATCGATCTATCCATTTTCCTCATGTATGAACTACAAGCATTTTTGTTTAGAGCTTGGATACGGGTATGACATGTATATGATGGGTGACCAATTTTCATCCGGCATTTCTTCATATCTCAAGCAAATATGTCCTGGTACTCTTTGAGAAGTTGCATGAGCTTGATCGTTTATCCGTACACAAGATTGAGCTGATGGAGATAGGCCTAGGAGATTCCTCGGGCGATTTCCAATTTCATCGATTGTAGAGTTGGTGCCATCTTGGTGTTGTTGTGGAGCATCTAGCACTTGTTCTTGTGGTTCGTTGTTGTTGTAGCATTCCATTAGGTGGAGGGCGGGTAACAGTCTCCTCTGCTGATAATGGCGATGCCGGTATACCGTTTTCCTTTACAGTCACGACTCGCCATAAAGTTCGTTCCCTCCTCGTGTGAACGTGGGTTGTGGCTTCACGGTATGGGAGAAGAATGCCGTCAGCAAAGATGCATCGTGGGTACTAACCCTAAATGATGCAAGTCGGTCTTCTTCTGAATTGACGCCCACATGGGGAGTGGGATGCAACGAACTTGTGCGATTCTTTCACGGAGCTTCTCCGTATGTCTTGGTTTGGTTTCCCTCGAGAGTCCGTCATTGTGGTAGGCTTCGTGCGACCTTGCTGGAGAGCCTTGGATGTCACCGAGAATCTTGAGAGTAATGAAGACGATCCTGTGTAGATAAAGAGGTCGTCTTGAACTCGAATCCTTGATCGTGCGGTGACATGTAGGTCACGGTCGTGACCTTCCTTTGGTTGATAGCATGACAAAACGTCTCCATGTGGCTGATTAGCCGATAGATGTGAAAGTTTGCATAAACTTTCCACTAGAGAAAGCGCTTACGATCCACCGGCCTATGGTTCATAGTGAAACTATTGACTTGAGGAAGATCGTTGTGAGGATCGAGTCCCAGTGTAGGAGCCTCCATGGCGGGACGGCCCCGAGCAGTGAAACTATTGGACTCGAGGAAGATCGTTGTGAGGATCGGTCCCAGTGTAAAGGAGCCTCCATGAGGGACCCAGCTCATATCGATGTCGCTTCTTTGATCGAGTCCATGTAGGTCAGTGCCATTGAAGTACCTTCTCGGTGCGTTGAATTCATTCCTCGTTGGCTCCGGGGTGCATTTGCCGGGTCATGTGGAAATCGATCAGTTAATGTTTTAAGAAAAGTGAGTACCTCTTTCCAGGAGTTGCGGCCATATCCGTTTGAGTCTTGACAAGAACTTCTGCTTTTCCATCAAGTCTGCAATAATGGGAGATGGTCCTCCTCTCGCCCCTCCAGGTTCCTCGTCTGATGAAGGAGTGGAAGTTGTTGCTACAGTGACTACCGGAGGTGTTGCACTTGATGAGATGCGGGACTTGCAACTGCTCTGGCTGCAGGGATGGGAGGTGTTGTAATATCAGCTGTGAGCGATCGGGTGAACGTTCCCATCCTGCTGTACTCACGTGTTACTTGATTGATCTCTCCTTCCTCAAAGCGTTTCTTCACGGCTTCGACAAGGGTCTAGAGATGTAAATCTTCCGGCGAGGATCCGTAAGGCTGCAGGCTCCATTTCTTTATCGGTAGAGCGTTGTAGTACTCAGGACAAGTCCTCTCTCGTGGAGTTGCCTCGGTTCTTCATTGTTCTTTGGACCATGTTGTTCATCTTTCACAGAGTCTCCTGGGCTCTTTTTCCTTTCCACCGGTAAAGGTGTGGCTCTGGCTAAGGATTCGGCGTTTCTTGCCTTGCTGAGTAGATGCACGCGAACCCTTCTTGTAATTGTGATGTTATATCATTCAAAAGGCGGAATGTTTGGTCTACCTTAAGTGATACCGGCTTGATTTGCCAAGACATCCTCCAACATTCCAGCTATGCTTCCCGCGATGTCTGACACTTTGTGGTCTCAGAGTGAGGATACATCGCGGGATGAAAAGCGAATGATTGAGAATTCAATTTTTTGCAACCGATAGATCAACCTCCTTGTGGTCGCCAATTGTTGATGGGTGAAAACTACTCCTGAGAATTTGGTAATT
The DNA here is from genome assembly GCA_023531295.1 of Papaver armeniacum. Lineage (NCBI taxonomy): Eukaryota > Viridiplantae > Streptophyta > Magnoliopsida > Ranunculales > Papaveraceae > Papaver > Papaver armeniacum. The sequence goes on from JAJJWW010018929.1 coordinate 96,745, forward strand.
CGGGGTGTGGATGAGGAATGAATTTAAACCTTCAACAAATGCCTAGCGGTGAGTGCTTGTAGATTCGAGAGATCAATCGTGCAAGTCCGGCTAAACCAAGAAATGGCCGTTCCGGACTTGTTTCGGTTACAAAAGTGAAGGAGATGGGGTTGATCTTAGGGAGGAAGCGAAGAAGGTGTTGAGATTGTGAAGGTGTTGGCTTGCTTATGACATAAAGAAAGATGAGCAAGCTTACGGTTGATGCAAGCGAGCTCTGAGTGTCTGAATACGGTTTTTGTATTAACACTTGGTTTCGTCGCATCGAACTTGCATTGTTCTATAAATACGTTATTCCCTGTTTGAAATAGGGCGGAGAACCTATTTATACAAGTCATTGAGCCTCATTCACGTTTCTCGTGGGAAGTGGAGGTAATGGAATGATGGAGTGGTGGAGTTGTGTGTCGTAGCATACGGCCGGTCTTGCCCACTTCTCCGGTTCATCTCTAACCGTCCATGACTTCCTAACACGTTCTTGTGATGGCGCGTTGCCGGCTGCACGCCTTGTAAACCGCCAGACCAATACCCCGGTAAGTATCCCCCGATTTGTGACATGATTGATGTACGGAATGTGGATCGTGGATCACGGAAGGTAGCATGTAATGCTTTGAATTGAATAATGCGTTATTCGGAAAGTCGATACTTGTGGAGTATCGTGTGTATTTTATCAGTACTGCATTACGGTGTGGTAAAGTGATGGGTAATGACTCCTCACTATCCAAATAACTCTGACCGGGTTGTATAACCAAAACTGGTGAAGTCGGACGGATGAGATGATGTTTGAGACACTCATCTGCGACCGTTGATGAAATTAGGGTTTTAAAAGAGGTGTGCAAGCATCACTCTTGACTTAGTCGAAACCAAGCATGGGAAGGATTTTGTAGAGGACCGACCATACATGCGTGTTAACGGCATGATGGTGTACACGTCCATGTCTCTCCGTCTCATGAAGATGCAATCTAGGCCACTCAATTTGACCGTCAAAGAGGAGTGGTTGAGATCGGTTCTCTTGCAGAAATCCCTTGCCGCAAAGGAGTTGGAAACATGACATCCCAAGTTTGGGCGTGCGTTCCAAGGCGACCCATCTTGGTCGGTCTTGGTCGATCATACTACCGTGTAGGTGGTAGGTTGGTGTTCACACCTATACTTGATTATCCCATGAAAATGTGATCTAAGCCACTCAAATCATCAGGGTGAAGTTGAGCGGTCGAGATCGGTTTAGGGATTTGGGAGTGTAACCGCACGAGTTTGGGCGTGCGTTTTGGGTTGGCCGGGCATGGTATGCCTTGGCCGACCATGAAGGAGGTAGATGGGCCACGGTGGTCATCTTTGGTATGACCGGCCTTGGTTAATCCAATCTGTGACCCTCCATTAAATCAGGAGAAGATGGACAGCGTGATGACTTGAAACCTAATTTTGGCTTTCAAATCAGCGCGACCATGCTCTTTGGGCGGACCAATTTGTTTTAACCAACCATGGTTGGCTTTGACCGATTGATCAAGTGTGTGGCGGTCACACGGTGATCGTGTTGACATGCTCTCGGGCCCTTCGAGTCTACATCCATGCACCCTTCGTCCCAGCTTGCGAAGATGGATGGATGAGGCTGATTTTGCGGCACATGTAATATCTGCAAACCCTAATTTAGGGTTTTCGTCCATAATGCTTGGTATGGACGGTTTCTTAACAAGCAAAGCCAATGGAAGCCATCGAGGTGGTTGTGTGTATTCCATACCTTGAGGGTGATGGAATTGACCGTGGTCATCCAATCATGCTTGTGGAGTTGGATGACCGCGATCGAATCATATCAGCAAGCTAAGGCCGTGGGTATTCCATACCATGCTTGGGGTGATGGAATTGATCCGTGGTCATCCAATCATGCTTGTGGAGTTGGATGACTGCGATCGATCATATCAGGAGCCGATCTGAGTCAAGTCCGGATGCTCAATGGGCTAATATAACACACCGAGAGAGGGCTCAATCGGGCTAATATAACACCGAGAGGGGCTCGGGCTAATATAACACACCGAGAGCATCGGCATGCACAGGTATTTCGTACATGGTTTCATTATAGTGCTTGGAGGTTCGTGTTACTCTATATATGAGTAACACTAGGTCTACCACCAATCGATAATGATTCATTATAGTGCTTGGAGGTTCATGTTACTACATAATAAGAGTAACACTCGGTCGTCATGCCACCGATAATGAGTACGGAAATACAAGGCTGATATGAAATTCTGAGAAGGGATTGTTGCTACATGATCCATTCTTGGTGAATTAAGTGAGGAATATCCAACACTTATAAATGGCTTTATCTTTTACAAGATGTCAGCGCGTGATTTTTCAGGTTTTTTTACAATTTCAACCTTGAACGAAAATCCACCATCAACAAACATCTTCAATATGATTTCCCCTTCCTTTCTTGTTAAACATCTAAGGGAAGGCCCGTTAGAAGATCGTCGGTATAGCACTCCATCTCTTAATTCATAATTTGTTGCACGGCTTTTTAATTTGTGTGTTTCCAATCTATTTCTTGGTGTTTCTCTGTCAAGAATATGCATGAAGCTACGCTCTCCAATCTTCTTCGCATAGTGTTTGTGTTAGTCTTCTACTACCATCACATGGTTTCTTGTTCTTCTTCCTTGTCAATTGGCGACATCAAGAGTGTTTGTATTTTAATATTTCAAATCGGATCATCATCATACTTGATATAAAGGCAAAAGCGTCATGGAATTATTCTCCTTGATATATGTCTCCACTTTATTCTTGGTATCCGCGTCGACAACTCATCAACAAGTTTCTTATATTTTTGTAAAGACACTTCGTTTATGGCATATTCTTCTTTATACGGCGGTGCCAATTGCGGGAATCACTAGTAATCCTTACATTCTCTAGCTTCATTTCTATTGGAAATGCAAAGCATGTATTATAGTATACTACTTTTCGTTATTTGTTGATGCAAACTCCAATCGAAAGAAAGAGCTATTTTATTACCCTACTCGTGATATCACAACAATCCCCTATTCCATTTCTTCTCCATTTGATGATCCATCTACTAATATTTCCCATCTATTTGGTTCCATTAACAAATCTTTCTGGATCTCCATGTTCTTCCCTCTACATCCATCATTTTCTTCTTGGTTCATCTCCTTCTAAAGAAATTACGGAAAGTGCGACAACTCTGTGATTTTGGCTTAAGATAGTATTTCATGTTTGAGTTTGTGACTTATTTGAGCGTTCCATCTCTCAACTCTTCAAAAGCCTCTTTGAATTCTTCATCACCGATTTATTGGTACTTTTGTCACCACTTTAACAACATGTGCTTGAAAATATATCTGACTTAAATGTTGCATAAACTAATGCCAAGATTAGTTTTCAATTTTTGAGTAATTCTGCCTCATTAGTTGAAAGTTTTCTTATGTAATAAATTGGTTTTTCTACTCCACGTCCACTCGCATTAATATCGCACTTAACGACGCCGTAGGTTGTCACGAGATAGATCAACAAT
>JAJJWW010018930.1:0-63927 GCA_023531295.1 Papaver armeniacum
GAAGTTTTGTGAAATGAAGAAGATTAACAAGATGAAGAACATTGTCCCAAATTTTTATTTTTAAAGTCTATATTTCAAATTATTATTGTCTAGTTTTATGTCCTGTAAAATGAATATTAATGATTAATTTGAAGTTTAATGAATATGAAAATGTGACTCATATTGTTGAAAATTAAGCTTAGTTCTATTCTTAAATTTATTTTTAATTCAATTTTACATTTTAAGTGGAGTTACATTCTAGTTTAAACCAAAGTTAGACAAATATTAAAACTAATACTTAAGTTGGAACATATCATTAAACTTAGACTTAAGTTGATAATTAAGAAATTAAAACATAAACATTGGATTATATTTGGGCAACCATCTTAAAATCTCGAAACAACTTCCAAATTGGAAGTCTCTTCCGTTGATGTGACGATATTCCTCACGACACCTCTATTCAAATTCCACCATGGTTTCACCATCCCTCATGTTTGGACCTTCTTGTTGAAGTATAACAAGATATGTTCTAATTTCCTCATTCATTACAGTGAAGCGATGAGACAACCCTGAAACATCACGATTGTTGGGGTTCATTGTTTGTTCTTGAAATTTTCCAAATATCCTTTCCCAACATGTTTGGGGATGGAATGCATCTGCGAATATAGTCTCAGTTAAAGAAACATAATTTCTGCAAATACATTCATCTTCCTCAGTAGTAAATTTGCTAATCGCCTCCTCCTAATTCGATTAGCAACCCTTTGGTTTTCGGCAACATGTTGGTTTGCTATGAACTCAGCCATGTTCATATTATCAGCCATGCTCTTTAAGGAATTGGAAGAGTGAGGAAAATAATTGAAGATTGAGAAATTGTAGAGAGATTTAGAAATTCAGGTGTGAGTTGAAATGAGTTTGAAATTGGGTATTTATAGATGGGGAAATTATAGCCGTTGGATGAGGAACTGATGAGCGATAATCAACTCAGCGAGCGACAGCTTGACGATCGCTGGCACTGGAATGACCAACGCGCGATATTTTTACCATGTAGCGATGGACACTCTATCGCTTGTTAGAGACTCCGTCGTGTATTCCTAAGTGTTATTCTTGGCACGTTGGCATACCCATATAGTGGGTGCTAAAGTGGAAAAATCAGCTACTTGGCATGTGCATAGGAATAAGCCTTAATATACACAACTTTAGAGCTTCTATTACCAGAAAGCAAAGCCCCGAAAAATTAGACGCTTGGTATCTCTCATTTCTGCATCCCTAATTCAAACTTTAATGATAAGACCCTTGGTTGTTTCCTTTTTTGGCTTATTGATCCAGTGTCTCGTCTTCTTGAGGACTCTCGGTGTTTTTTTTTTTGCTGCCATTCTATGGCCCAAATTGGTATGCCCAGCATAGTATATTAATCCATTTTTTTTTATTTTCGTTCTTTTTTCATCGGAAAATAAAGGGGAAAAGTTGCAACCCTCTTGCTGGGACGGATACACGACGATACACATGAAAATCAGACCTCTCTTTTGATTAATGATTTAGGTATCTATATCATATAATTCCTGCAACTGGTTTTTGTTAATTCCCCCCCCACCACCACCACCACCACCAAATATGTGTCCTATTTTTTTACTTTTAGGGCTTCGTAATGTTGTCCAGAATGATCTTTTATTCAACATGTTTACTTACATATATGTTCTTATTGATTGATTTCCATCTCATAATTAATATACATCCATGATCCATCACAAATTGATGTCAACCTTTGATTTATGCTTTATATATGTTTTTTCCTCACTGTTTAAAGATACTTCTAAAATTAATTTACATTTGTTATGTCCGAAATGGAGAGTGGTACGAGGTGTTACAACCTGAGCTTATAAAAAAGAATCAACCAAGATTATATATGTGTACATCAATATGCTTATTATGTGCTTCTTTTGGTTTTAGTTGTTACATCCATATTTATCGCCGGTTCTTGTTAAGTTTGCATGAACACTATAGTGCAAGTAACTACGCACCCAACACTTCACATGATAGTTTGGAGGTATATGTTTTTTTGTTTTTGTTTTTTGCGAATCACAGATGATGTCTTGTGTTTGTCTCTCATCGCATATCTAGAAAGTGATCAAGTTCTTCATTATGTAGTAGTGGTTTTAGTTGTATGAGAATTGATTATTGAACCAACTTGCATACCCCCCCCCCCCCATTCTTGGGGTTGTACATGTGTGATAGAAAACATGATGTTTATTTTTGTTGTGTTAATACCGAGGGATAATCGTTTTTTTCACTTCTGTTTACAGACACAGATTTAGTTTTACATCTCTTTTCAATAGGGTTACCTAAATGCCCGCTTCTTGCTAGTGATTATGAACTTTCCAAAGAAAAAGCCTGCCATGAGTATAAGAACTATGACTGCATTACGGAAGAGATGCACATGTATATACAAGAAGAGATGCTCAAGGTTAATCAGGAAATACTTGCAGATAAATTACACAGAGTAACTTCCCAGAGGTTATTGGAATAGGGTCAGTCTAAGGCTACAGATAGTTCTGGGAAAAAGACTGGGACAGTACCTGTATCAAAGCGTAGGAGAAAATTTGGTATCTCAAAAAAGAGGAAGTCTAGGAATAAAGACTATTTTGAGAACCAACTGATAATAGATAAAAGTTCAAGGTTATAAAGTTAGTTGGCGTCACAATATTTCCCAAGGTAGGTGGTCTAGATGGAGAGACCATTGTTGGCACCCTTTAGTTTCATGTAAACAGTCTAAGAAACATGCCATCGTTGAAGGAAATAACCTTGATACACTTTCCAGAAATACTCTTGTTGGGAAGTTAAAGATCTTTGATCATGAGCATACATCCAAATCTGGAAAGGATATTGGTTTCAAAGCACAAAATAACACTAAATTGCTTGATAAAAGTAAAAATGTTGGCAACTCTGTAGTTGATCCTATTGAGACCGATTCATCATATGAAGATCTTGACAACCCAGTCTCACTGATCACAAGACAGTTTAGAGATCTTCTTTTGAAGAGAAGTAAACGGTTCATCAGAGACAAACCTAGGTCATCAATCAAACCTCATGACCGTGCCCCTCCTAAAAACAGGGATGTTAGAGCATAGCTCGGTTGAACCCACCAAGCGTTGGTATGTCAAGTTTGGTTGTCATATTTTAGTAAACCAAAACTCATTTTAAAGAGTCGCTTGATTATTTACTAGAGTCAACTTCGTATAGGTTAGCTAGAAAGTTATTAGGATATGAGACATACAATTGAAAAGACGAGGGTACCCAAATATACCTCAATCTAAAACTTTTCCACCTATAAGTCCTTTCTCCGAAAGTGATTGTCTATGGACAGAGTCGAGACAATACAACTAATCGGTTCACACTTCGTGTGATCGTCTATGGATACAAGATCGAGACAATACAACAACGAAGTATGTTTACTTGATAAAAGTTTCGGACTTAACCAAACACAATAGGATTACTATCAAGTAAATAGGAATTAACGTGTGTGTAATTTACTTTAAATTATAATAATAACAATTATAATTGCGGAAAATAAAAGTAAATGACATAGCAAGATTTTGTTAACGAGGAAACCGCAAATGCAGATCAACCCCGGGACCTTGTCCAGAATTGAATACTCTCAGGATTAAGCCGCTATACAAAATCAAACCAACTTCATATAGTTGAGACCAAGCAACTAAACATATAGTTCACCTAGTTCCGTCTGTATTCCCACGCCTCCAACTTGTAATAAGTCACGTACTTGGAACAATTCCTTTGGTTCGTATTCCAAACAGTAAAGGAACAACAAATCTGTTTGGTAACAACTCTTTTCAACCAAGTGATGTGAGTTCGACAAAAGGCTCTTCCGTTTATCCCAATAAACTCCTTTGTCAGGTCCTTAGATCTATCTAATAACAACTACCAAAGTAATTGTTAAGATTTTGCAATCAATATTGTGCACACCAAATATTATGAACCCAAATCAGAAATCTTCAAAGTCTTCTTTGTCTTCAAATCTTCTTAGATCTTCAATAAACACCTGCACACAATCAACTTGAATCTCTTGTGATCAATCACACACATAACAGAGTCTGTTAACAATGGATTATCACAAGACGTCTTTAGATCTATAAACAGTCTAAAGAACCCCGTCGAAACTTCGATCTAGTTTGAGTGAATCTTATATCAGAAGAGAAGATTCTCAAGCATAAATAAACTAGGTGCAATCAAAGTTCAACAACCGTTAGTCAATCAAATCAATAGAAAACTAATAATAAACTGCAATTATCTAGTTTCCCACCAATGGTACTAATAAAGCTTCTCAATCCCAAAGAAGTCTTTAAACCAAGCGGCCGTAAGAGATTTCGCCTAATTAGGTTACTTTCCTCTCCGAGTAGGCGGCTCCACCAGTAACAACACAACTAGGTAGTTTTGCTGGATCTGAGGATTATTTTGCTCGAAATGCAAACTTTGATATTTATAGACCAAGGAAGTTTGGACACCAAGGAATTTCCAAAACCAAAAATATTCTCAAGATATGCAATATATTTCCAAATTTGGTTTCCATAATTCCTGGAAATGCTTTGTCCAAACATTGACCGAAAATCTCTTAGAAAATCTCCAACTAATCAATGCACATTACTAATTTTCATTTTCCAAAAATAAAATTAAAAACCTTAATTAAAAGATTCTCAACTTATTTTTCGATCCGGGATTTTCCTTTAGCTATTAAGGAATATCTTTGAACAATAAAAGATAAGCGTTATCGCACATGTTCACAAAGATGTCGACATCTTAACTTAGTAAATCATCTTTCATATTTACTATCTTGGAATCGATTTGCCACTCTTCCAAACAAGTTTAGAATTGGTTCATCTGACTTCCAAGAACTATGTGATTGATCAAGAACACTCAATCACCAATCATGGGTTTCACGGTTCTACCAAAACAAGTTTCGGTTCTACCTCCATGTGATTACTGAATTTAGTCACACTAGCTTTCCAAAAATTTGGTTGACTAGGTACTAGGATCGGTTCCCACATATATATGGTATCTAACTTGTATTTGTTGCACATGTCCATAGGATCGGATCCCAATGTCTAAAAACGTGTTGCACATGTTCATAGGATCGGTTCCCAATATCTAGAAACATGTTGCACCTCTTACAAGGATCGATTCCCCTCTTGTGATCGGTTGCACCTCTTACTAGGATCGGTTCCCCTTTGCCTAGAGTTGGTCATACCAATAACACTAAATCGATCATACCATCTCAAGTGATTACTTAAGATCGGTTTCACTAATAAAAGTCATACCAATACAAAAGTCAGGCCTTGTGAATAGTTTTACCAAGAACATAAACAAGTCATGAGCGGTTATACTAATCACACATATTGGTGGTTCAAAAGATATGAAATGAATAACAATACCAATAAGCCTAGCAATTTCCCTTTCGATTCACAAAACAAGTTTATGAATTTACTTCTGTTTATGGGTGAAAACTATTTCTGCCGGTTTTGGTAATTTGGGGTGTGTGGATGAGAAATGAGTTTAAACCTTAAACAAATGCACTACACGGGAGTGCTTGTAGATTCGAGAAATCAATCTGCAAATCCCGGCCTAAACCAAGAAATGGCCGTTCAGAATTGTTTCGGTCACAAAGTGAAGGAGATGGGGTTGATCTTAGGGAGGGAAGCGAAGAAGGTGTTGAGATTGTGAAGGTGTTGGCTATGTATGACTTGTATTAGTAAAGTCGAACCGGCTTGCGGGATGTAAGTTATCGGTTGGTGTGTTTGAATATGATGGTATCAACACTTGCCTCTGTTGTCTGGACTTGTTCTTGTTTTTGGAAATAGGGAGGAGAACCTATTTATACAAGTCATTTGAGCCTTATTCACGTCTCTCATGGGAAGTGGAGGAAGTGGAGTGATGGAGTAGTGGAGTTGTGTGTTAGTGTTACACGACCGGTCTTGCCCACTTCTCATGTCATCTCTAACCGTCCATGACTTCCCGACACGTTCTTATGATGGCGCGTTGCACGCCGCACGCCGTAAACCGCCGGACCAATACCCAGTATGTATCCCCGTTTGTGACATGATTGATGTATCGAGTGTGTGGATCGTGGGACCCTGAGAAAGTAGCATGTAATGCTAGACTAAATAACTAAGTTATTTAGGAAGTCGATACTTGTGAAGTATCGTGTGTATTCTATGTGCACCGCATCATGGTGTGGTAAAGTGACGGGTGGTGATCACCATGACGCCTCACCGACCAATTAACCCGACCTGGGTTGTATAACCAAGCCGGTGAAGTTGGACGGACGAGATGATCTTTGAGACACTCATCTACGACCGTTGATGGAATTTGGGTTTTGAAGAGGTGCGCAAGCATCACTCTTTGACTTGGTCGAATCCAAGCTTGGGATATAATTTTGACAGGGCCGATCATGCATGTGTGTAGACGACATGACGGTGTAGGCGCCCATATCTCATTGTCTCGTGAAAGTGTGATATGGGCCACTCAATTTGTCCGGCGAAGTTGGGTGGTCGAGATCGATTTGCCACAGAAATCTGATGCCGCAAAAGCCGCGCACCATGCCAATTTTGGGCGCGCGTTCCAAGACGACCAAGCTTGGTCGGTCTTGGCCGATCATCCCGGCGTGCATACGGTGGGATGGTGTATATACCTGTACTTCATCGTCCCATAGAAACGTGATCTAAGCCACTCAATTTTTCCGGTAAACTTGAGCGGTCGAGATCAGTTTGTGGCTGGGAAGTGTGACCACGCCTAGCTTGGGCGCGCGAATCAAGATGTACAACCAAGTTTGGTCTTGGCCGATCGGGTGTGGAGATAGGTGGGCCCACAGTGATCGTGTTGATACTTACCGGACCTGCTTAGTCTATTCCTGGACCCTTCATTCGTGCAGGAGAAAATGGACGCCCGTGATCGCGACACAACCCTAATTAAGTTTTGTCGGCCGTGTGTCATACCTAGTTTGGGGCGCACGAATCAAGACGACCAACCATAGTTGGTCCTGACCGATTAGTCAGGTATGTAGGCGGGCCTACGGTGTTTGTGTTGACATGCTCTGGGCCCTTTGAATCTACATCTACACCCTCCATCTATGCCTGCGAAGATGGATGGTTGAGACTGTTTTGCGATACATGTAATGTGCCGCAAACCCTAATTTAGGGTTTTTTCGTCCATACTGCTTTGGCTTGGACGGTTTGGAAACCTATGCCACCCTTTTGGGGAGACCGACCATGCGGGGCCCGTGTTGGGTCGGTGGTGAATATTCCAATAACTGCTTGGGGTCATGGATTTAATCTAGGCCATCCAATCATGCTGGTGAAGTTGGATGGTCGTGATCGTTTCTGAGACTGATATGGTCAGTCCAGGTTCAAATATGCTCAATCGGGCTAGTATAACACACCGAGAGTTGTAGCCTGTACGGGTATTTCGTACATGCTTCATTATTAATGCTTGGAGATTCGTGTTGCTCTGCTGAGAACAACATTTAGTCATCATGCCGCACCGGTAATGAATACAGGAAATACAAGGCTGGATATGCATTAATTAATAATGCTGTAAATTCACAGGGTATATGGGATTGTTGCTACATGCTCCAACCTGGATGAATTTTTTGTATTTAATTCACAGAATACTGGGATTGTTGCCACATGCTCTATTCTAGGTGAATTAGTAAAGTGGAGAAGCATTCATCACTTATCAGTGGCTTTATCCTTTGTAGGATGTTAGCACATAATTTTGGCCTTTACAATTTTAGCCTTAAGTGAAAATCCACCATCAACATTAAGTCCCCTACCTAGCAAATAATGGTTACGCTATTGTGGGGTAGGCATAAGATGGTGACAAGTTTGTATACAGAAATGACCAAGCTAAGGTGAATATACATTTACCCGTAGGTCGACATCGTCAGGTGTTGTCCCAGAACTGGTCGGTCCTGATTAGGATGGTGAAGGAAGCAGGACTTGATCTGGCGAGTCGCTTTGGTTTCCTCCTATTTATCTGGACAGAGCTTGGCCCATTTCTTGGACTAGGTGCACTCCCCTTCGTTACACGACAGCTTTCCTTAGATATATCCGATAAGCATCATTGATCGTTATCTTGAATCGGTAGCTTTTATAGGTGGAAAGTAGAGACTCCTTTTCTCCTGGGATTCTGTTGACTTGCTAGATTATAAAGAAAATTCTAAGGATTCTTCTCATCACGTAGTCGTTCCTTTTGTATCTCAGGTATTGCTCCGTACTCATCTGATCTTCTGACTGATGATGATGATACACATATTTTGTATGCTCATAACTTCTTCTTCTTTGCAGCTTATCATGGAAGCAGCGGGCGATGATTATTCTGTAACTTCTCCAGAAGAGAGTTTCGAAGTTGACAAACCTGAGACTAATGCGCACGAGGAGGTAATGGCTAAAATTGATCTCCCACTTCGTGAAGTTGGTCGTGTTATACAGGGGATGTCTGTTTTGCACCTTCGTATCACCAGGGGACGCATATGTGCCCTTTAAACTGCGATCGACATGGAATAATGGCGGAGGCATGAGGAAGCGTTGCGAGCACCAGTAAGCGCAAGGGCAGAAAGATTTGCAGCGCGGTTAAAGAGGCGAAGAGTGGAGCATAAACGGCCTCCGGATGAAGATAGGCGTGATTATCCAATCCAGGACGGTGTGATAATCCTTGATTTTGACAGACGGACCTGAGTGTTCGAAGTCAATCAGCGTAAACCTTAATGTTGCTGTGGGCTTTGAGGAAGACTTGGAAGTTGTTCCTGCCGATGATGTTAGGACGGAGAACGTTCTTTCATGAAACATCCGAAGCGGAAGCCGAGGCTCAAGGAGAAGCGGCGAAGAGATGATGGCGTTGAATCAAGACCCAACAGTAGTGCAGGCGTGGTTATTCTTCTTGACGGCTAAACCTCTTTGCTTCTTTTTCTCTTTTCAAGTGTATTCCCGTAATTTTTGAACCTCTTTCTTGTACTCAGTGGCGGTTGAGTTCAAGATCTTTTCTTTCGTTTGCTTACCATTGAATAAAGGTTTATGTCATAACCCCTCGTTAAGATTGCATCTGTATGTGCTCCTGTCGTGAGATCTCTTTGGTCTTGCTGGGGCAGATGGCTCAAGTCACTTTCTTTTTGTGCACACATTCTATTTCCTTCTTCCCATGAGATGTTTTCTTAGGGTTCCCTTCCTGGCTCTAGTGGGTCGATTTAGGCTGACTCAGGACTTTGTGTTTTTAGGGGTAGAGAGGTTCTCAGATGGAATAACGCTTCAATTAAATTGAAAACTGAAAATTGAAAACCCTAACTATGAATGCAAGTATTGCAATCATTTTCTGGAGGAATTACAAATATGACATGAAATTATAAAAGGAAACACGCTGGAGGAAATAGCACAACATTTTAAAGTGTGGAGGACACTGGAAAGTGGTAGCACAACGTCTTAAGATCGGTAGGGTTTGAGCCATTGTGAGTGAATTGTTATGCCTTCTAGTTTATCAGCGTTGATGAGCTTGCAGTAGCCGCCTAGGATAACATCTGCTACCAGGTACGGTTCATCTTCTCTTTCGGTGGGTGAGTCGAGTTGGAGTGGTCATTTTCACCTTCATGCTCCCAACCTTGAATGCGTCGTCTTCGTCACCGGATCTCCAATTCCAAATGGGTTTGGGCATGCGATGACCGGACCTTGGCCTTATCGTCTTTGACCAAGACAACCTCTACGCTCTTGATAAAACGTTTGAAGGGGCCGGCTTCCCATTCACATCTCTTAGCCGGGGTTGGTTTGTTGGTTGGAGCCAGTCCCCAGGACTTACCAGAGTGAGGAGTGATTGGTTGCAAGAAGGGTTGCGTGATGAGACTTACTTGAGCTCGGAACCTCTTAATGTATGCTGATGGGCTCTCTCCAGGAAGTTGTGTCACATTGGCAAGCTGCAGGTGCGGCAACGGACAGCCTTCAGGTCCAGACGACTTGTTAGAGATCCTTTCAGGTGTTGTAACCGGTAGAGGGCAAACTCCCAGTGTTGTCTTGTTGTCGTGTACCCAAGAGCGTCCTAGGATCATGTCGTAATTCGGATGCTCTCTGACTATGTAGAACTTTTCTTGTATCGAGGCATCGCCCAATTTTACTTCAAGATCGATGTATCCATATGCATCTATGAGTTCCCCTTCTGGAGTCTTAATCCCAATTGGGTTGCGAGTAGCCTCCTGTTTTGAAATCTTTGCTGCTTTTAAGGTCTGGAGAGTGATGATGTTGAATTCAGAGGCCGTATCGATCAATGTGTTATCGAACTCGATATCCTTCAAACGGTCAACGGTTAAGAGTCCCCAATTTCCCTTGCTTGCATCTTCCAGCAAGGACTGAGGTTTTGAGACCGCTTCCTCTTCCAGATATAAGCGTTTGCCTGAGACAACACGGTTGAGGGCTGCAAATATGTCCTGACGCCGTGCTTTGGAGAAGTACAATATCTCGCATAAATGTTCCATCATAGATTGTACAGTCTTGCGAACGGAATCCCCAGAAATCATGCAGTTCCGACGACAGAAGAGGGTCTCTACGAACACCTTCGTTTCCAAGCCGGAGTTCTCCGTCTCTATCTTTTCTCTCGAAGATCCTGTTTTCCCTGTTGCGGTCTTTGGTTGGATGGTGAAAGAACCTATGGTAGCGACAAAGTACTTAGGATCCGCCATATCTTTCTCAGTTGGTGGACGTCTGATAGGAGGCAGCTTGATGGCGTCGTCTTGAATCCACGCCTCCAAGAGTTCCACTACTTCGTTCATGGGGAACGGGAAACCTGTATCTTCGGTGTCTTGTGCAGGAGTCTTGCCCGCTCCCTTTGAGAAGAAGTCATGTGTCTTTGGAGCCGCACGCTTGGGTTGTTGTTACATTCGTTGAAGCTTTTCTTTTTCCTCCTTCGCCAACCACGCTCACAGAAGGACCAGTGTTGTATTGTTTGTTTGTGAGACGCCTGCTTCCTCGACTCTCACGTGGATATTCGTTTCGAACAACCCTGGTTCTCTCTAGTAACGTTGGGACGGTTGTGGCTGACCGTTTGACAATTTCATGGAGTTCGGAGAATGTCTGAAAACCCAGATTCTCTAGTAAAGCGCGGTATATGGGTATCATCCCGTTGATGTATAGCTCCACCAACTAGCGTTCAGTGATGTTCGGATCATGACAATCTAGTGCTTGAGTTCTGAACCTCTTAACGAAGTCGTTCGGATGCTCGTTGTTCCGCTGAGAGACTCTCCCTAGATCTGAAAAGGTGCTCTGCTCGGATACGAAGATATACTTCCTGTAGAAAGCACCGACCATCTCCCCCCAATTGGATATGCTGTCAGGTGCGATGTTGTTATACCAGGTGTACGCCCTCCCCGTAAGTGATTTCGAGAACTCTTTCAGGCGGAGAACATGAATGTACTCATGCTCCCCCAAGGATTCCAAAAATCAAGAAACGTGTTCACGAGCGTTATCAGTACCATCGTAGAGGGAGAACTGAGGAGAGGTGTATCCTCTTGGAAGAGGGATTCGTTGCATATCTTGAGGGTATGGCGGCTGATGTTAGTGTGCATCCATCAGATTTCCTTTGCATCGGTTTTGGAGAAGTCGTTCCAGGTCCTCACGTGTGATGAAGTTGGATGGATGGTCCCTCTCTCTTGGGTGTTCAGGAGCAACACGAGCTTCTTCACTCATGTGGGTCCGAGTGGAAATGCCTGCTCCGGGTGTATTGAAGGCATCCCTTGCCGGCTCCAAGGGTTGCCGTGAATCTTGCGACAATCGTTCGGTTAAAGTTTTAAGGAAAGTGAGTACCTCTTTCTGAGTTGCGGCCATATTGATAGGTGTTTAAAACACCTAATTTTATATCTAGTATTTATGCTTTCTTTGTTATTATCCTTGTGAATTATGTCTCTTATATTTGATTTTGAGTTATTAGGTGCAATGGACTCATTATGAGCAAAAGAGGGACAAAAATATCATTTCACGAGAAAATGTTATTGGGAGTCGGGCCAAGGATAAAGAGCTGATGCGGGAATCACTAAATGCAGTCATCATATACTAAGGGGAAGCCACATTGTTTTCATTACAGGGGCTACCACTTCAGGTGGCCATCATCAGAAGAAATCGGGTGCCTTCAACCTGTCCTACAAATTTAGTCCCAAGCCATCGAGAGAATCACTCTCATTTCTCATTTTCCCGAAATTAAGATAAGAACTAGGGTTCTTCTTTTCTCCCATGCGGCTGTACCAAATCGAAATAACTCAGAGAAGAAATTGATAATGATATTCTAAGTTGATGAAGCTGAATGTAAAGCGGGATTTCGCAAATGATAGATTGAGTTTCGAAGTGAATTGAAGAAATGGATTTGATCTTTGAGACGAATGTGGTACATTTCAGTGGTAACAAAATTGAGAAATTGAAGCAATTGGGAGAAGGAATAAGGAGCTTGTTCTTGATTCAGATCTGAATCTGGCAGCAGATGGGTATGATTCTGTATGGTGATGTGGAGTTTCTTCGAATGAGAAGAGCTAGATGAATGTGTTGGATGAACTGAAGTTGATGGAGTGAATCATTTGTCCGAGAGTTAGGTTCAGTGGGTGTTCTCGATGGGTTTTGTGGCCGGAAATGGAGGAGCTGCTGATGAAGAAGAACGAAAGTTTGAGATGGGATTTGAGAGATTTTTGAAGGTTTGGCTATGAATTGAAGTCAAGAAAGAAACACAGAAGAAAGGTGATTCTGAAATGGAAGAAATCGATGTGGGGTTCATTTGTTGAGCTGTAGAAAGTGTGGGATTGTGCAGGCATGTTGCAGATGCAGTAGGAGTTATGGAATTGATTGTTGTTGTGATTGTGCTGTGCTGTAATGGGAGTCTGTGTTGCAGTAGTGAACTGAAGAAATTGTTGCAGGAAATGGTGCTAAAAGTAACGCAGTTTGATGGATTGCTGGGTGAAATGGAGATGGAGGTGGTCGAAGCTGGTGCTTTTGTTGGTTATTGTAAGCAGGAAATAAGCTACAAAAGAATGAAGATGATTATTAGGTGGCTTGTATGAGTTGATGCAGTTAGACAAGTTTCTGGTGGAGTTGTCGTGGCAGTGGACTGGGTACTGAGTTGTAGCTACAATTAGGTACCTGAATTGAATGAATGCAGGAATTGATGCCGCAGCTGCTACTGAAGATTGCAGGTGTTGCGGGGTTGCGAGACAGATTTGAAGAGATTTGTGGTTTTAGTATTTTATGAATTGCAGGTGCTGGCGCCATAGAGAACAACTCAGGAAGAGATTGTGGTGATGCTGGTAGGAAGGCAGAGCTGGTGCTGCTGGATGAACTGAAATGGAATCAGTGGCAAGTGTTAGAGCTTACAGGGAAATGGTTGATGCTGGGCTATGGCGAGGCGAGGGCAGCCGTAATTGCAGTGCAGACTGAAGACCGAAGATGAGAGTGAGCAACTGGTACAATTAGAAGATGCAAGTGCAGTGAAATGGAGTTGAGCTAGAATTTATGCAATGACTAGGCATAGTGGAATGGCTGGAGCTGCAGGTTAAGGTGGTGAAAGAAGTTGAAGCTGCTGCAAGCCATGGTTGCTGACGGATGGGTTAAGAGCATATTTGAAGGGTGGTTATTATGCAATGGAGAAGCTGGAAGGGCTCGATTGAGTATCAGGTTGAACTGAGCTAGGAAGAGTATCGTGAGTAGTTTGCGAGTCATATGGCAGGAGTAAGTGCTGATGTTGTTCAAGTTTGCAGATGGGGTTTGGTATGAATTTGTGTGGCGGTACTGAGAAGGTATTCGAGTGAAGAATCTGGAGATGGTTGTGTGTTAACTGATGGTGCTTGTGGAATGTCGCCGCCATAGCTGAATGAATGGGTTATGAACAGATAGATGAATGCTAGGATTGGTGTATGAAAATGTGCAGGGAAGTAGCTCAGATAAGAGGCCTGAATTTGGCCTGGAGATTGTTCTAAAAATAAAGGAAACTCTGCCAGATTTTCTTACAGGCGAGTTAACTCAGAGTTCGGCGAGTTGACTCACCGATCCAGGCAATTAGCTCAGATGGACCTGGACTTGTATAGACTGGGCTTGATTCATGGGTTGTTTGAAGGCTGGCTTTTGGCAGATGGCCGAGACTTGAATACAGAAATTGGTGGAAAAGAAAAGGGATATAAAAAGAAAACCTTTATTCTATTATGGGATATATCAGATCTTTTTTGCCTCCACTTTTTTTTCTAGGGTTTAGAAACATGATAGGTTTTCTCTTCCTTCTTGTTATGAACTCCATGAATATGAGTACCTAGTTTTTATTATTGGTTATGGAATAAGTTGGATTTCCAAATATGGGTTTTAATATGATAAATTAGTTTTGTCTCCATATTATCGTTTATGATTCACCATCAATATTGTTACATGATTTGAATGTTTGTTTGATCGAGTCGCGAATTGATTGAGTGTGCTTTCATCTTTATTGCTAGATTAGGGTTATTATACGCAAAAGTGATAATTCCTGATTGCAAGTAGCATAAATAAGATTATAGTTTGTAGTGATATATTCTTATGATCTTATGTGAACCATAACCTTTGTAAATCGGATTAGTGCTTTTACACGTTCGATTGCTTTGATTGGCCTGATTTCAAAGATTTTAATGCATCTAGGGAATTAAACTTGATTAGTGCTTTTACACGTTAGGTTGTTCTTTTAGATAGATTCATATTTGCATCTTTTAATGTGTTTGTTGATGACAAGAGGAGATTTGCGGTATATTCTTGCGATCAAGGTATTCTAGGGCCTTTGATAAAAGTTGAGATTAAAATATCAATTCTAGTTATTGTGTTGAAAACATGTTTGTGAATGAAGATGAAATCCATGACCAATACTTTCTCATCCTTGATTTGATTTGTTTACCTTTATTGTTTGCTTTTATTTAGTTTATTATATAAAAATCACAAAACCCCCGGTGTTATTTATAGGAAACCGAAACATATTGACAACCAAGACCTCTCTGTGGGAACGATCCTTTCTTGCCCTTGCTTCATAATATATTTTGAGTAGTAAGAAAGTGTAAATTATTTTTGTGTCGGTTGACAACCGACCACATATCCGTTTGATTCTTAGCAAGAATCCCCTGCTTCTCCATCAAGTCTGCAATGATAATGGGCGGTGGTCCTCCTCTCGTCCCTCCGGCTCCTCGTCCTGATGAAGGAGTGAAAGTTGTTGCTGTGGTGACCACTGGAGGCGTTACACTTGAGGAGATGCCGGGATTCGCGGCTGCTCTGGCTCTGGTGATGGGAGGCGTTACACCTACGAATGTCTCCTGCTCCGCTAGCGTTGGGGATAGAAGTGACGGCTCCACGAGATGTATTGACCACGGTAGCTCCACTGGCAGGTACATCGACACCGGGAGTGTTATCCGTACTAGCTCCATCAGGATTGATTGCTGATCCAGACCTGAGTTCTACCATCTTGAAATGAATTGTTGATCGAATTGGTTCTAAGATCTACCCTTTTTTGAAATTGATGATATTGAATCGGATTTCGAAGAAATTGACTTTACAACCGAGAGATTAACCTCCCGCTGTGGTCGCCAATTGTTTATGGGTGAAAACTATTTCTGCCGGTTTTTGTAATTTGGGGTGTGTGGATGAGAAATGAGTTTAAACCTTAAACAAATGCACTACACGGAGTGCTTGTAGATTCGAGAAATCAATCGTGCAAATCCGGCCTAAACCAAGAAATGGCCGTTCCGGACTTGTTTCGGTCACAAAGTGAAGGAGATGGG
The DNA here is from genome assembly GCA_023531295.1 of Papaver armeniacum. NCBI lineage: Eukaryota > Viridiplantae > Streptophyta > Magnoliopsida > Ranunculales > Papaveraceae > Papaver > Papaver armeniacum. Next base: position 15,782 of record JAJJWW010018930.1, read on the forward strand.
GTTGATCTTAGGGAGGGAAGCGAAGAAGGTGTTGAGATTGTGAAGGTGTTGGCTATGTATGACTTGTATCGAAATTTGAACTCGGCTTGCAGGATGTAAGCTATCGGCCTGTGTGTTTGAATATGATGGTATCAAAACTTGCCTCGTTGATCCTGGACTTGTTCTTGTTTTTGGAAATAGGGAGGAGAACCTATTTATACAAGTCATTTGAGCCTTATTCACGTCTCTCATGGGAAGTGGAGGAAGTGGAGTGATGGAGTAGTGGAGTTGTGTGTTAGTGTTACACGACCGGTCTTGCCCACTTCTCTTGTCATCTCTAACCGTCCATGACTTCTCGACACGTTCTTGTGATGGCGCGTTGCACGCCGCGCGTAAACCGCCGCAGACCAATACCCCAGTATGTATCCCCAGTTTGTGACATGATTGATGTCTCGAGTGTGTGGATCGTGGGACCCACGTGAAAGTAGCATGTAATGCTAGACTAAATAACTAAGTTATTTAGGAAGTCGATACTTGTGAAGTATCGTGTGTATTCTATGCAGTGCTTGCATCATGGTGTGGTAAAGTGACGGGTGGTGATCACCATGACGCCTCACCGACCAATTAACTCCCGACCGGGGTTGTATAACCAAGCGGTGAAGTTGGACGGACGAGATGATCTTTGAGACACTCATCGTGACCGTTGATGGAATTAGGGTTTTTGAAGAGGTGCGCAAGCATCACTCTTGACTTGGTCGAATCCAAGCTTGGGATACAATTTTGACATGGGCCGATCGTGCATGTGTGTAGACGACATGACGGTGTAGGCGCCCATATCTCATTGTCTCGTGAAAGTGTGATTTGGGCCACTCAATTTGTCCGGCGAAGTTGGGTGGTCGAGATCGATTTGCCACAGAAATCTGATGCCGCAAAAGCCGCGCATCATGCCAATTTTGGGCGCGCGTTCCAAGACGAACAAGTTTGGTCGGTCTCTTTATCTCTCCTCTTTATTTTCAGATCTAGTTTTCTCCTCTCCATTTTTTTTTGCAGACGATGAACATGATGATTAATGATGAAGATTTGTGTTTTTTTCTTCTTTTTGTTGTTGCTGGTGTTGTTGAATATGATGGAGACGATGAATACGGAGAACATGATGATGAACGATGAAGATTTGTGCGTTTTTCTTCTTTTTTTCTTGCTGCTAGTGTTCTTTAAGATGGTGGAGACGATGAAGATGATGATGAACGATGAAGATTTGTGCGTTTTTCTTCTTTTTTTTTTTCTTGCTGCTAGTTATTAAAGATGGTGGAGACGATGAATATGATGAAGACGACGAAGATTTGTGATGAAGATGTTGTTGTTGAAGATGAACTCGTGTTTTGTTGTTGAAGAAGACGAAGATGATGATTCTGCAGTTCATTCCATAAATGAACTCTGTTTTTTTAGGTTTTTATATGGAGTTCATTTCTGGAATGAACTCTGTTTTTTTAGGTTTTTATATGGAGTTCATTTCTGGAATGAACTCTGTTTTGTTCGGTTTTTATATGGAGTTCATTTCTAGAATGAACTCTGGTTTTTTTAGGTTTTTATATGGAGTTCATTTTTGGAATGAACTCTGTTTTTTTTAGGTTTTTACATGGAGTTCATTTCTGGAATGAACTCTGTTTTTTTTAGGTTTTTACATGGAGTTCATTTCTGGAATGAACTCTGGTTTTTTAGGTTATTATATGGAGTTCATTTCTAGAATGAACTCTGTTTTTTTAGGTGATTTCTGAAAAAATAAATAGAAATTAACAAGAGTTCATTTTGAAGAATGAACTGCTACAAAAAAAATAAGTAGAAATTAATACGGAAGGGTATTTTTGTCAATTTAATATTTTTAAATAATTATGGACCAAACAGTAAAGGCGTTTTCCCAAAGGACTAGACAGACATGGGACCACCTAAAAAAGGACCAACCGATATTTTTCCCATTATTATTATGAAGGATCCCCAAGCATCCATTAACCATCATACATGTAACTAACGGCTCATGTGGAATTTAGGAAAATGCTTCAAACCCATAAAGTGATAGATTATTTAAAAGAACAATTCAACAGAAAAAGGATAAAAGTTTTGGCATCCAATTCTCAATCTCAAACGCTTTTGTACGTGGGGAATAAAGTGTATATATTCTGCTTCAACTCACCACCATTTCAATTATATCCTCACCTAGTTCTTAAACTCAGGCATCCTGCAGCAACTAATAAGCAATATAAACCCACTATTACTGCTGGCTGCTGCTACTACGAACATTGAGAAAATGGCAGGTGGAAGACAAATATGCAATGGATGTGGGATACAACTAGCCGTACCTCCATCAGCTCAAACCATTCGATGCTCAATCTGTCAGACCGTTACACCAGTACAACCAATCAGTTACTCATATGTTCAAACGACTACTAATCATGACCCGGTACGTCAAGCCACACGTTGGTTCAAAGGCGTGCTTAACAATGTTTCGAATACAATTGATTCAGTAGTCGCTTCTTCCATTAACAACTCGGGTTCAACTCGTCCCTCTACTTACTCATATTATCTTCCTATTCAGCGGCCACTTGCTTTTCCACCAGTGCATGGTAGAAAGAGGGCGCTTCTAATTGGTATATCTTACCGGTCTAAGAGGTATGAGCTCAAGGGAAGTGTCAACGACGTTAACTGCATGAAATTTCTTTTGATTGAGAAATTAGGATATCCAAAGGATTCAATACTGGTTCTAACAGGTATCTTGAATTGATTACTTATTCTTTAAAGTTCTTCGCGTTTTCAAGTAATTGATACTGTAGTTATGATGAATTGTACATCTTTGGATAGGCATGAGTTAGATGATATTGTGAGCTGTGAGCCCTGTATGTGTCCGGTACTCTGCTGTAACTGTATGTGATATAAGAACTAAATATTGTGGTGAAAATATGTTTACTGACCCATGATAATTGGTGAACTTATGCTTGAAATATGATTTACTTACAGACGATGAGCGCGAATGGATCCCTACAAAGCGAAATATTCAACGGGCACTTCAGTGGCTTATGGAAGGATGCAAGTCAGGGGACTCTTTGGTGTTCCATTATTCAGGTCATGGAGCTCAACAACCTAATCGTAATGGAGATGAAGTTGATGGTTTTGATGAAACTATATGTCCTCTAGATTATGAGAAAGAAGGGATGATTCTTGATGACGAGATAAATGCTACTATAGTTAGGCCTCTCCCTAAGGGTGCAACACTGCATGCGATCATCGATGCTTGCCACAGTGGAACAGTCCTTGATCTACCTTACTTTTGCAGGATGAACCAGTAAACATCTTCCTTTAATTTGTTATATAGAAGACATTTAACAAATTCTGCTATTACATAACTCAACCTATTTGCAAACATTTTTTAAATGCAGTGAGAAATAATTTCTTACTCATTTATATAACTGAATGGGTTTGCACAGGAATGGATACTATACTTGGGAGGATCACAGTCCTCCATCCGGTGCTTATAAAGGAACAAGCGGCGGTTTGGCTTTATGTTTTAGTGCTTGTGATGATCATCAAACCTCTGCAGATACTTCTGTAAGTAAATATGTTTACCTAGCCCAGCCCAGACAAATTCTACAAACAATATTTTTCTTGCCCTCAAACTTCAGTTGTTTAATCAACTGCTTCGCCAACCTATTTAGAATCGAGGATCTAGATGAGATTTGTTTTAAGCATCTCCCAAAAAACTTGCAGATAAGAAATTGCAAGGATTAGGCAGCCTAGTTTTGAACAGTTGTTCCTATTGAATGCGCAGGCTCTTGCTGGTAATGCGATGACTGGTGCCATGACATTTAGTTTCATACAAGCTGTTCAGAGCGCACCAGGACTTACATATGGTGCCCTGCTTCTCGCTATGAGAACTGCTATACGCGAGGCTAAAACTGGGATACGTTTTAACGGCCCAATTACATCTGTCTTAAGGAAAATGTTCCACATTGGATTGTCACAGGTGCTTTTTCTCTCTAGATCTCCTATTTCAATTTCGTTTTGAAAAGACATTATAATGTTTTCAAAATGTTTTTCTGGTACACAAATTATGCTTGCAAAAAGGAATAATAAAGCTAATTTCGTTTTGTTTTACCTTGTGTGGATGGAATTTGCAGGAACCTCAATTGTCGGCTTCAGAGAAGTTTGACATTTACAGCAAGCGAGTTGTTCTATAGTTCAAGATATATAATAATCCACAACCTTGCAAGTTTTCTTAAAAAGACATTATAATTTTATGAAAAGCCTGTAAGCGGCGTTTATAACTAATTACACTATTTCTGTTTCTTAACTAACTTGTCATTGTGATTCTTGAAATTTTGTCTGAGCCAGACACTGCAAACCCATAACTAACATGACCAAGCCAGCACAGTGGCATCCCACTTGTTATTTACCGGCGACTTGGCAGTTTGAAGCCTGAGTCGAGTTTTATCCCACTTTCCCATAAGGTCAGAAAATGCACTTTTCCGTTAGCTCAAGGGGTATTAGAATAGAAGGGGGCTGTAAAAGGGTAAATGGATAATCTGAATGCAAGACCAACATCACTCACTTGAATGATGAGCCATGATAATTTGTCCGGTAGCATGAGAACAAAAACAATCCTAGTGCCTCTAGTCTCTTTTATATATATGCATCTAGACAACATTCTACATCTAGTAGATAAGCATGTGGAGAATCTCGTCAAAACTAAAGATGGCCATTGGAGAATGGTTTCAACAAAATCATGTAGAGACAAAAGAACAAATTAGTCCCCATCACCGAGCACTACTAGGTTTTCCCTTTTCCAACAAACATATCACTCTCTACTACCACAAGTTTAATCATTATAAATTGCAAAGGATAAGAACTTCTTCTCCCACTTCCACATTAAATAGTCAAAACTATATTGGGGCAAGCCAACTTCTAGGGCTCATAAATTGTAAATGGGTTGTCATTTAATGGCATTTCGTAATTAAACTGAAAATGAAGGGCATTTAAAAAGCAGCCAACTAACTCTGTGGTCTGTGGTCTGTACCATATTGGCAAGGAAAACGCGGTACAGGGGAATTTATAACTGTACGAGTAGAAACGGATGAGTTATAATACTTCTTGTAAGGAACACAACATCCTTACATCTGAACCGTCAAATATTTCGCCATCTGTTAATCTAACAGTAATAATGAAAAAGAGTTTACCTCGGGATGACTAAAACAGTTTTTATACTGTATTTTTATATATCCAATAATTGATGGGTACAAAAACCTTCCTTCTTCTTCTTCTTCTTCCCTTTTATACTCAAGTGAGACAGACAGTAGTGTTTTTTACTCTTGTTCCAGACACACGTATAAATAGAAATCCCTTTTCTTTTTCCAGAATCAGAATGAAAAATATATGAAAAACAACCTTTTCAGATCTCTTAATAGAGGTGAATTTTCTCTCATTCCTTTTCCAATTTTTGATCATGTTAAAATTGTAGTTTTGTTCTTCATTTCATCTTGGAATGTTGAGCTGAATTTGTAATTTTTTTTTTTTTCGTCAAAATTGTCTCTGGGTTTTGTTTTAATTCTATAGTTGTAAAGTTGGTAGGATGTAAAAGTTTTTGGTGGTTTGTTAGTTTTTATGAATTTTGAAAGTTGTTGTTAGGTTTAATTTGGGCTCTTTTTTGTGTTTTTTTGGATGCCTTGTATTGGTGCACTTAATTTCTCTGTGGAAATGATTGATTGGTTTAGAAAAGGTTTTGGAGGAATTGATTCTATGGGTTAGGTAGGTAAATGATACAGACTTTCTAAGAGTAACATTTTCTGATTACCAATAACTTAAAGAAAGCTCTGGAGAAGCTTCTGCGGTCCTTAGCTCATCTGGTAGGTCACACAACACAACTAGCTTGACTCTAGTGTTTAGCTGTTAAAAAAATTCAAGTGCTGGGGAGGAAATAACATAAACCTGTTTAGAGTGAAATTCCAAAATCGGAGAAGAATAGGTTCATTTGTAGTATGATTGGATCGATTAGCAGTATGGTGGTCCTTATACAAGGAATGTGAGGAAAAGGGAAGTTATGGTTTGGTGTGGGGTTGTCACTTGTCAGTTAGTTTCTGGGTTCGTTCTGCTATAGATGCTTCACTAAGTAGTGGAGAATTACCCACACAATTTAGTTTTAGAAGCATGTAATTGATTTATTTTGGTCACATGTTGTCCTGTGCTCCAATCTCTAGATAAGCAAAGAAATGCTACAGGCATGTACAGAAAAGGGTAATTCTTATAAACTCGTAGTTCTTTATTAGATGGCATATGTTTTATTCATCATGTGACCCTCATTTTTTCAGATATGGCATCTGATCAAGAAAACTTTGGGTGTAATGTCTAATCACTGGAGTTAAATCACTTGGAACAATGCTATTAAAGATGGAATTGGTCTATGGGCTTCTGCTTTTAATTTGCCTGGATTCCTTCGTGACATCTGATTATCAAGGTACGTCGTCTCATTAATGGACTTCTTAATGGTACATGAATACAGAATGATAATGTTAACAGTCACTTCTTCTACAGTCCAGCAAAATATGTGTTATCCAGGTGCACATACCTAATTATGCTTTATTATTAGGGAATCAAGACCTTATAAGTTGTCAAGCTTTTTGAACTATGCTTGTTAAGCTTCAAATGTTTCATATCTACAAGTATCTACTTTTTCATGAGTAGAAGTATTACAGTTTTACACTTTTTAGGCTTGATAGTGTGTGTTCATATATCAGATTAACTGTTCTTTCAATTTATTCCTGAAATAGACAATGAGCCACAACCATCTTAAGATGGGAACTATGGCTGGTCCAAGCTCATGTGGATGGTGAAACCACAGAACCATGAGTCTCTGTTCCAATAACTGCTTGCAACCAACACAAAAGAAAAATAAATGAACTTTCTTTAATTGATAAATGAACTGTTTGACTAACCCTGAGTTTTGAATCAGGGGATGCATTGTCTGCTTTGAAGGCATCGTTGAATGCTTCTTCCACTCAGCTCTCAGATTGGAACCCAAACCAAGTTAACCCATGCACCTGGTCCAATATAATTTGTGACAATAGCTACAATGTCATTTCTGTGTAAGTTATTGGGCGGTGACTGGATGCATTACAGCTCTCCGTATTGTATAAATTTGTATGCTTATATATTGAGTATATACCCATTTGCAGAACACTATCAGCCATGGGATTCTCCGGATTTCTGTCCCCTAGAATTGGCGGGCTGAAGACCCTTTCCTCACTGTAAGTTTTAAGGAATTATATCACTTGAAGCAAAGCTTGACCGCATTTTATTTTCCTGGAGACTCTATTTTACCATTGTTTCTTACTCAGTAGATCGTTTTCATATATAAATTCTTCTAGTTATTTTTTTTGAATATATCTTCTTATTCAGTTGATACTCATCAGATGAATTCATCATACAGCACATTACAAGGTAATAGGATAACTGGTGAGATACCGAAAGAGTTCGGTAACTTATCAAGCCTGGTAAGCTTGGATTTGGAAAATAACCAATTAACCGGTCAAATACCGTCTTCTCTTGGCAATCTCAAAAAGTTACAGTTCTTGTAAGTTGTTCTGTCTGCACCTGTCCTATCATCACATTTTGGGACCTGGGACTTGTATTTTTATTCTCACCCGTTTTGGTTTCTTCTCTTTATTGGAGCAGGATGTTGAATCAAAACAAACTTCAAGGAAGTATTCCAGAATCCATTGTGAATCTCCCAAACTTGATTGATCTGTATGTTGTCTATATGTGTACTTTCTAAATCCCAAAAGTTTAATGGTTTGCAGGCTTATTTAATTTAAATGTTTGACATTCAATGGTATTTCATTTACAGGAGAGTAGCTTCCAATAATCTGAGTGGTCAAATACCTGATAATTTATTTCAAGTTGCAAAATATAAGTATGTCATCATCTTTTTTTCAGCTATTTACTTATTTAGTCCAGCAGTGCGCGCGCATTTATGAAATTATTTTTGTTGCTTTATGTTCACAAAGGTGTAGCTTTTGTGAAATCTTCTGGAACAAATTTAGTAATTTACTTACCGGGATTCATTATTTCAGTTTTTCAGGAAATGACTTAAATTGTGGCGCAAGTTTTCTGCATCCTTGTGCTTCTGATAATAATAATCCAGGTAAATTATGCTTAATCAATTTATAATTGTACTTTAATATTTTGATGTTTATTCAGGAGTGCTTAGGTTTACTTTCACTGATATACGTATACCATAACCTTGCCAACAACTCATTTTCATTTCTTTACAGTTGCCCATCAATCAAAGCTTGGGATTCTAATCGGAAGTGTGGGAGGTATAATTGTAATTTTACTCCTGGGGGGTCTTTTATTTTTCATCTGGAAGGGAAAGCAGAAAGGTTATAAACGTGAGGTTTTCGTAGACGTTGCAGGTTTGTATTGCTTAATTATTAGTTTCTGCATTGTAAGAAATAACAAGAAAGGACGCCAGCTTCTATTTTCTGACGGATTTATGGTGCTCAATGTAATTTGGTGTTCAGGTGAAGATGACCGTAGAATCGCTTTTGGGCAGCTGAAAAGATTTTCATGGCGAGAACTACAACTGGCTACTGATGATTTTAGTGAGAAAAATGTTCTTGGTCAAGGAGGTTTTGGAAAGGTATATAAAGGAGTTCTTGGAGATAATACAAAAATTGCTGTAAAGCGATTGACTGATTATGAAAGTCCAGGAGGAGAGCAAGCTTTCCTTCGTGAAGTTGAGATGATAAGTGTAGCAGTACACAAGAACCTGTTAAGACTGATTGGTTTCTGTACTACCCCATCAGAAAGACTTCTGGTGTATCCTTTTATGCAAAACCTAAGTGTTGCCTATCGTCTTAGAGGTGATAATTCCTTTGCTCTAGCATTTCCGTATAGTTTATTAGCGTAAGATATTCTTATGCAGTTCTATCTTATTTCTTGTGGCGAGGTATTTTGTGTACATTATAGAAATTTATTATTTACCTTGTTGCAGAGATTAAACCTGGTGATGAAGTTCTAGATTGGCCATCAAGAAAGCGAGTGGCATTAGGAACCGCTCGTGGACTAGAATATCTTCATGAGCATTGCAATCCTAAGATTATTCATCGTGATGTAAAAGCTGCCAATGTACTACTTGATGAGGACTTTGAAGCTGTTGTTGGTGACTTTGGCTTGGCAAAATTGGTGGATGTAAGAAAGACTAACGTTACAACTCAAGTTCGTGGGACTATGGGCCATATTGCACCTGAATATCTGTCCACTGGAAAGTCATCTGAAAGGACTGATGTTTTTGGCTATGGAATTATGCTCTTAGAACTTGTAACAGGACAGCGAGCAATTGACTTTTCTCGTTTAGAGGAAGAAGATGATGTTTTGTTACTCGACCATGTAAGATTACTTATCTCGCTAATTTGGAATCGTTTCATTTTAACTTCTTGTGCCTCATTTAATTTGTGAAATCCTTCTAGTTATACTGTGTTATCTCCTTCTCTAATTCTGAAGCATTTATTTTTTCTGCTTGTATAGGTAAAGAAACTCCAAAGAGAGAAACGGTTAAGTGCCATTGTTGACCGTAACTTGTGTAGAAATTATGTCAGTGAAGAAGTTGAAATGATGATTCAAGTAGCATTGCTTTGTACCCAAGGATCGCCGGAGGAACGACCTACAATGTCAGAAGTAGTTCGAATGCTAGAAGGTGAGGGCTTAGCTGAAAGGTGGGAAGAATGGCAACAAGTGGAGGTTAATCGTCAAGAGGAGTACGATAGATTTCAACGAAGATTTGATTTGGGAGAAGATTCAATATATAACCAAGATGCAATAGAGCTATCTGGTGGAAGATGAGAGGTACTCCATTTTGAGCTCAATTCCATTTTGATTAATAGTCAAGTCTTCCATGTGTAAATCACTTTTTCCGCATGTAATCCCAGTGGTTTTCAAGTTAAAATAAGAAGAAGAAGAAGGCTTGATCTCATCCCAGTGAAAGAGGGCTTTGTTATACATAATTCTAGGTTTCTGTGCTTCTTTTTTGCAGCCCACAACCACAATTGTAATCATATTTTTCTTCTAGTAAAAGTTTACCTATCATTTTTGTCAACAATATTGGAAATCACTTAATGCAAGAATTTCTCTAATTGAAACCTCTCCATTTAATTTGCACTTTGCAGAGATGCTATATGCACCAAGACAATGCGTGCCGATTAGTACCATGAGAATTTAAGGAATGAGATTCCGAAACACCTGGATTTTCTCATGGTACGTTTCAGTAAACATTTTCCTGGCATGATTATCATTTATGTTGATGTTTGAGACAGATCTTTTATCTGGTTCAACTATTTCGGAAGCTGTTAAGTACCCAAAGTTTCCTCCATCACGTGTCCCCAAACCAAAAACTAACAAGAAAAACTAAATTCTAGATTTAAAAATTCTTAACCCTTTTGGATTAACCCTTTTTGTGGGGTTTTCTACTAGGTTTTGTAGTGGCTACACGGCAACTGATTTCATGTATAATTGGGGTTCAGTCATTGATTCTCTGAGATTTTGATCTTTTGACTTGTTTAGCTATGGGTTGCCCTGTACAGCTATTTCACAAGATGTACATTCTTTTCTTCTTTTTCAATATATTTTTAACCTTTTCCCTTCAAAAAAAAATTAAAAAATAAAAAAAAAATAAAAAAAAAATGGGAGAAACGTGCCGGAAGAAGCATTTTGGAACTATTTCAATAGAAGTCGGGCGTGAATCAGAAATCTGATGTTGACCTTCTAAAATTAAAAATCAATTCCGCACTACCATCTGCGGTTTATACAAGGAAGTCGCATTCTGTATGCACCAATCTAAGTATGGTGGTCACAATCTAAGTATTTAACTCTTACTTATCTGGATGAATCTCTTTGAACATAGACTCCATCTTTTGAGCTTCCCCACAACTTTTTATATGATTACCGTGCGTGCCATTAATCAGCGGCCCTGTTTTTCTTGTATTATCATGCATGAATTTACTGTGAGTGTCATCATCTTTATGAGTAGCAACTGCTGTTGTGTCAAGAATTGAAACTTCTGCCAGCACGTCAACTGCAATTCCAGCTGAACCCATAACTGCGTGACGATCAGCCGTGTTAGCTTCATTGTGTCTAGCCTGTTCATCCTTGTCCGCTTGATGTTCACCTCTTGATTTGAATGAGCACGGACCCGAGGTCTTATTATAATGGGATGAAAATGGGTATTGGCTGAAACCACGTCGTTTTACAATGGGATTGAAATACTCGTCTTCTTCTTCTTCATCAGCAAGCAAGTGTGGTGGGGTTGGTTCCGACCGAGCACGCTCCCATTCTTCAATATCAACAAAGTATTGGGTATGATCAATACCAGACATCACCAAAGCTTCTAATGAAACGCCACTGTAGTGCAGTACTGGTAAAGTCATTGGGATGATATCAGAAATCCAAGGACTATCTTGGCTTGGTGTATAGTAGTTAAAGCTTTGATGGCCTGCTCCTTTTATATAGTGTGGTATCTGGAGCTTACCTACTTGTCCTCAAACACCTATTCCTAGTACAACCGGATATTTCAGTATACAGAACTTCAAATAGAACACTTATTCCAAATTCAATTATGTTTTCCAGCATAGTATTATAAGCAAGCTACACACAAAACAAAAAAAACACCTATTTGACGGGTTCCGGGATATGGCTCTGAGATTGTCGAGGGTGTGATCAGCACTAGCTAGCCATTGCCAAAGCTCAAGATAAGCTTTTTCGGGTCCGAGTTGCATCAATTAAGTTGTTTCTTGCGGTGTGTACATGTTAAAACAACGGAGGGTTGTCATAGAATTATTTAGGGAGACCAGGTATATATAGATGTGGGAAGTTTTCGCGGGACTACGAGAATTTTTTACCACCAGAAGATCACGGATTTCATCAAAACTAGTACAAATGAATGAATGAATAAAGTTTTGAATCGAGTTGAATTGAATATATTTTCTTAAAATCAAAAAGTTGAACTGTATAATACACTTATTTAACCCGTGATTTACCATTTAAATTGATTTTATCAAACAATTTTTAATGTTATGAGCCATTTTTATCAACACAACTAAACAACACATGTCTTGGACCAAATGCAAGTGCGAATTCACCGTGTCCAAGTTCAGAACATACCATGTATAACAAAGGGAAAATTGGATATATGTCCCGTTTTCACTAATTCGTTTGGGGATCTATCCCATAACGGAAAAAATTAAGGAATCTATCCCACCCATCTAATTTTTTGTTAACTAGTCAATATGAACTATTGACCGGTCAAAATATCATCTAGACTCTCACAAATTGACGTGTATACCCTTACCATGAAGTTTCTGTCATCTTCATTTCTCGGAACCATTTTCCATGGCCATGGCAGAAACCACAATCCTCCCTGCTCATCTTCAATTAACAACTCAAACACGATTATATAATCTTCTCATGATAAATCAATCATTGCTTGGACTTTAAACATGTAGTCACGGAAAATCCATGATTGATGATGATGGAATTAAACTAATATCATCTAGACCTAAACGTTCGAATTGGTGAAATCAAACATGATAAATCAGTACCCATCCATCCATTTACAAACAAAATCATTCATCAATTGCAAAAATTGAACAAAACACAAATCATTTATAAAACCTCCCCAAAACTGTCATCTCCATAACCATCTTCACATTATATGTATACCTGATGATACAATTCCAGCAATCGAAAGTGTTTGTCTATCTTTTGGATTTGATGCACGTCTTTCTTTATCCTTGTTCTCTGATATCTAATGTCCAACCGTGTGAACTCTAATGTATGACTACATTTATCATTTATCATTTCCGAAACTATGATTTTGGTATGGGAAACTAGGGAGAGTCACTTAGATTAGGAAGAAGACAAAGACAAAAGGGAGTTTGAAATATAATGAATTAAGGGCTTAATTGTCTTTTATTCACACGTGTGCAGTCGCATGTGTGCCGTATATACTACTTAACAGAAAATTTGGATGGTTAGGATAGATTTCTTTATTTTTTCCGTTATGGGATAGATCCCCAAACGAATTAGTGAAAACGGGACATATTCCCAATTTTCCCTATAACAAAGGAATAGAGTCAATAGACTGCCTCCGTTTTATCGTAATACCCAAACGTTAGTCGCAACTAGTATCACACATGAGATGTGGGGATTAGGTTTCCCAGTTGCTAGAGTTCTCCTTTATATAGTCTCCAAATCAGAGTTTGCAATCAATGTTAACTTGGTAACAAAGCATTCAATATTCACCGTTAGATGAAAACCTGATTTGACTCAAGCTAATATCTTTCAACCGTTAGATCGAACTTAGCTTGTTACACACAAATGAAATGCACCTTCATTTAAATATGAGTTCCGTACCTAAACGTGTACACCTTGTTGGCTCAACAATAGTTAACCGAAGTTAGCCATATGAACACTTTCATATCAACCTTATTCATCTTAACCATAACTAGTTCAAATGACTCAAATGAAACTAGTTCTAGAGTTGTTTAATTGTTTATATTCTCATAAAAATATACAAGACACAGTTGAAGCAAAATCGATTCTGATTCACTCGAATCAAGTCATGAATATTATAGCCACGGTTTGCAAAAGATTGCATTCCTTATTATATAAATGTATTAGTTCATAAACAAACCGATTTTAGAACATCATCCACTTAGGTATGCATACGGGTACGCGTACCTAAGTAGCCGGACCAAGTTTGGGTTTCGCCAGTACGCGAACTGGTACGCATACCATCCAAACTCAGCTGAAATTTTCGGACCCGAACCTTACGCCAGTACGCGTACCGGTACGCATACCAGGTTCCCGGACTTCTCAAACCAACCAGTACGCATACGGCTATGCATACCATGGTTCCCGGACATGGATTACATATATGCAAGTACGCACACTATGCTTAAATCCAATTGTTCTAAACTCTCATTTCAACCATTGATTGAAACATTCTTGGAAGACTGGAATAGTTGTCTCACACAAACTATTAGCTTCAAAGCAATTTTCAAGTAATTGAATGATCAATACGAAATATTCCGAGTCTACATCAAATGACTGTCTCACACAAATCATGTAAGATGTTACAAGGAGATTTTCACATGATCATCTTTTGACTTTCGTCAAGAATATAAGATGAACTTGGTTAAAGCGAAGCTTACCAACACATATTTCTCGAGTTAAACTCAGCTCGAAATATCAAATGTGTATAATTGAAGTCTATATAGCTATACGACTTTTGTCTCAAATAGGAGATAGAGTAGATAGACTTTTGAGTGATAGATGAGTTCAAGTCTCCACATACCTTTTGTTGATGAAGTCCCACAAGCTCCCCTTAGTAATTCTTCGTCTTCAATCGATAAATGCCGTGAAGTCTAATGCTCAACTACACTTTCTATCCTAATCCGAGACTTAGCTATAAGTAGACTACAAATCAAGACTTATAGTTTTGGCAGCTAAACTTGACAACAAGCTTGAGATTAAATGCTTGCGAGTTCGACCGAGCAGTGCTCTAACAACGACATAATAGATATTTCCATATGGTGTCTGGAAGGCAGTTTTATGAGCATCTCCCATCGCCATTCTGATTTGGTTATACCCGCTAAAACCGTCCATAAAATAGGACATTTAGTGTCCGCATGTATTATTCACCATTACATCTATGTTTGGTACTAGAAAATCGTCCTAGGGACAGGCTCGGTTCAAATCTCGATAGTCGACGCAACATCGAACCTTCCCATTCTTATTTGTTATTAGTACGATGTTAGCTAACCACAAGGGGTGTTGGATCGGCTTGATAAACTTAGCTTCAAGTAATTTTTCCACCATTTGCTTGATGGCGAGCTCGATATTTTCCGGAAGATTACGACTCCGTTGCTTGACCGGCTTATATTCAGGTGAAACGCTCAGGTTATGAGCGACTAGGCTGTTATCCAGGCCGGGCATCTCGTCGTATTTAAACGCGAACACGTCCTGATAGTCACGGAGGAAATTGATCATCCGCTCTTTCTCCTCTCCTCGCATGTGCTTACTGATACGCACACAACAAGGATGATCCGTCGAGCGAAGGTTGATCTCTTCCAGCCCGTCGATAGTTAGATCAACGATTATCTTTTCCTCGGGCAATTTTTTCATCACTTCCTCTTCGGTAACAGACACGTCCACTTACTCTTGTAGGTTGTCTGTTGTTGGGGTTGTCTCCATCATCTCCTCATCTACTGATGACATCGCACAATGATGTTGGTGTTGAGAGACTTTTCTGGCTAATTATTATAAGCGGTAAACATGTCCTCCCTCCGGCCGCGAAAAGTGCTTGAACTGGGTATCTTTGTCTACGACTTTTTCCCTCTTATGAACGACAGGTCCAAATACGTGATGGGTTGAACACTGACTTATCTTTTTCTTTCAGTGCTCTGCCGACTGAAATTCTTCCCATTTTGGAAGTAGTGTTAAATGTTGTTCCATATGATCCTCCTGGTCTGTGATAGGCTGTTTGTAAAAGACTACGTCGGCCATATAGACTTCTTTTGGTCCGAACGGATTACTCGTAGCTGGGATCCGGTACTGCTTTCCTCCAATATTGGTCTTGATGCATTGATGATAAGTAGATGTTAATACTTTGTGGTTTAAAAGCCATCATCTTCCGAGTAGTACATGGAACGTGGTATCATCCTCAAGGACGTAGAAAGGAGTGAGTGCTCTGATAGGTATGATTTTCATTACCAAATGTACTATCCCGATCGATGTTTGAGTTGATCCTCATAACCCTCTTACGTTTGTTGCGTGCATCTTTATTGCCGACTGAGATACACCCAGCAGCCCCAATGTGTGTAACGAGATCAAGTTGAGTGAAGCTCCCCCGTCCACGAAGGCTCTTTTGAGCGGCTGTTTATTGATGAAGGATGTTAGATACAAGGGGCGGAGGTGTTCTCCCGGGTAGCATATGTCCTCGCCTGTAAAGATAATAGCTCCCTTAAGCATCAGATCATATGGTTTTCCTGACGCAATCACAGAAATAGCTTTTGATGCTTCGCGGATTTGATTTTCGTTGAAGCTCAAGGAGTCGAAGAATTGCGGTGCCAAAATAGTTTGAGCAAACTTGCTAGCGATCCCATTGGTATCCGAAAAAGATGTTGTCTCAAATGCTTTATACGCCTCTTCTTCTTCCGTGTCTTCCTAGGGTCTCCAAGCTTCCCCGCCAGCTGGATCGTGCGAAATCATCATAACCTGGTGTTGAGGGAGGGGGTCATTATTTATGTTATGATCTCCTATTTCGAGTTCACCCCTGGCCTGCTTGCTTTGAACAATGTAGTGGAGGGAGATACATTCTATAGTCAGATGATGTACTTTTCCTGTGAAAGTGGCAGTATCGGTCATGTATTTTATCTGTCGCAGTAGGTTCTACGAAAAATGGTGGTAAAGTCTATTATTTATTCTCTACCCATTGATCCAGAAGCCCTACTATCTGTTCTTTGTTGCAGGGTAGAGGATGTGGCGGGTTAGACCTTCTTCCATCCGTTCCTCCCCATCTTCTTCCGGATTGACCTTCATAAGAGTTAAAGGCGGCTCCCCCTATTCCACTTTCATTTGTTTACAATCGATTGTTAAGGGCGGGTGCAGATGCTGCGTTAACAGAGTGTTGCTACCAAGTATGCCCAACTCCTCCTGAGCTCATAACGTCGACACATTCCGATATCCGAGCCGCAACCTCTTCGACTTCCACAAAGGTTTGAAACTTGAAATTTGTCAAGTTTAGCCTGAAAATAATATCCATTCCTTTAATGCATATTTTCACTAGGCGCTCCTCTGGTATATCTTCGTGACATTCTAACACAAAATTTCTGAAGCGGGTGATGTACTTTCTGACTTCCTCTCCTACCCTTTGTGTGCACCTTCCTAGGTCTATTGCGGTAACTCTCCTTTGGGCGGAATAAAATTTCTTTAAAATTTTTTTACCATGGAGGACCACAAGTTAATGCTCCCAGGCTTCAAGTTATCTTACCAGGTAAAGGCATTGTCCTTTAATGACTTTGGGAATTCTCGCATACACAAGTTCTCATCCTGGCGTAGGCATTCATTGCTGACACAAAGCGACTCACATATTCTCGCGCGTTTCCTTTCCCTCCATAGGTTTTGAATTTTGGTGATGTATAATCCTCAGGATACAGATAATCGACAACTTCTATGGAGTATGGTGGCTCCAACGAGTCGTATGCATCATGGACTTATGTGTAATGATAATTGTCACCCTGTAGTTTGTTTCGAGGTACTTTTCAATCGCATCTTCAGTCATCCTCTGGACAGTGTTTTTGGCGCTAACCATTCTAGAAGTTGTCGCGTTCTGCTCTCTTGATCGCTTCATAAACCCGCGTAACTTATGCTGCCTTTTGATAGACACATCAAACTCCTTATGCATTTCTGACATGTCTTGTCCGCCTATTCCAACGATAGTCTTTCCTTTTGAAGTCCCCCCCCCCTTCTTCAGAGGTGCTCCCGTGCCTTGTACGATGGGTGTAGTAACCACTGCTCGGATTCGTATCTCCCCATCGCTATCTCCGTGCACATCTTCCATCGTAATACTATCCAAGTTTGGGAGTGCTCCGCCTGCTGGCACTTCCTGGCTCGCGCTTGGGAGTATCATGATGGGAAAGAAGCTAAGAACCTCCCACTGTGGTCGCAATGTTGATAGGGTAAAAGTGGAAAGGAGAAACTAGCCCTAACCACATTAAGTACTCCAAAGGTGTAGAGAGGTTTGGAGAGATAATGGTGAATTAACTATATCTTCTAAGTATACTCTCTATCCTTTTATAATAATCTCCGTCTTCCTCCTTATGGATAAATGCCCATAAGATTAATATATTACCAAACTACCATTTTCCTCTCTTCTAAGTTATTTAAGAAACTAGGAAAGGGCCTCTTCGTTGCTTGGGCTTAGGCCCAACTAGTTTAAGGCTCTCTTTCTTGGGTTAGGGTTACCCATGATCTATAGGTTAGACCTAGTCCCATAATCTTTCCTTAAAGGGAACCTCCGATGTGTTAGGGGGTTACCCGTTTTAGGTTTTATTATTTTCATGTATCAACACACACCCTTCTAAACAGCACCACAACTCAATTCGATCAAAACCCAAGTCTCTAATCTCTTTTAAACCTTGAATTTCAGCTTCCATCCGTGTAGTTTCTTATTCATGTTTCAAACCTTATACAATTGCAAATTAGACCGAACCAGCTTGTAATTCTGTTCTTGACTTCAAATTGAATAAACAACAATAGCTCATCCTTTAATTCCACCAGCAGAACAACCACCAACCCTAATTCACTGATTTGAATTCATCCCAACTTCCTCCACAGCAAAAATTAATCCAAACTTGAATTCGATTTTAACCCATTTTCTACAGTCTCTTAATTCTACTGACTTTCTCTCCAACACATCTGAATTTTGTTTTCCTAATCTCCATCATCAGAATTGGTTTGCCATCACGGACTTGGTTTCAGACAACCGCCTCCATTTCCGCTCCCCTCTCTTCCTCACTGACTCATACGAAAATGATTGAGAGAATTAAATTTCTCTCAATTCTAGGGTTTGGTTCGGTTATAATAACCTGGAATGGTTACTGGCACCCAATGGGTTAGGATAAGGGCTGGCCAGTACTATTTGGCCTGTCAGTTTCACAAAACTGACTTCATATTCCCTTTCGTGTTCAACTGTCAGTTCTAGGAGACTAACAATTGAATTTCCTGCGTAACTCCTCTCGCATAACCTAGTCTGCTCCAAATATCGCTTGTGAATTGAGCTTTGTACTCTTTTCACTCCAAATGGACGTTCTCTTCTTTTTCGCTCCGAATGACTCCAAAAATACCTGATAAACTCAAAAGTAAACACGAGATATATAATTTACAAGAAAACTCGCAAAGAAAGCATAAACAATAGATAAATATCAAGGTGTTTACAACACCTATCAAACTCTCCACCATTAAATATCATTCCCAAGAGAACAACATGAGTGACCTTACTTTGGTGAAAAAGAAGGATTTCGACAGACATTAACAAATCACAAGGATTTGTATCCATAGTATCGACATAAATTACACTGAATGCTAGTTACGAACAAAGAGACAATTTTATTCAATATTACTCACATAAGAGAATTTACGGAGTGTGTCAAGCAGCAAAACACAAACGTATGATCACAAGAAGATCAATACTGCGAGAATAATCTCAAAGAGTTTGTTCTATTTTCCGTTTATAAAAACATAATAGATTTGACTTCTGAGCATATATGAAATATTAGCTTGATTCACGAGAACGTAATGACACAAATATTTCACAAGACTTTGCATTATATGAAACCAATAATGATTAAATACTACAAGTATTGCCATCATCTTATCTAAGAAACAAACTTGTTAAGAACATATAAGTTAATTTTCTCTTAGAAGGAAGGATCAATCTTTTCCGCTAGGATCTACACCAAGATTGGCTACCATTAGCGTATATAAAGAGCTCCTTGACAAGAAGAAGATGCACATATATATAGATATATAACTCATTAAGAATCGTGCATCATATGTTCACATATAAACCAAGGAGTTTGTGAACATTTAAGCTATGACCGAGTTCAATAACACTCAAGAATTAAACTTTGAATCATGATCAAAAGAGATTTGATGATCAAAGTTGTCTTAGAATTGTTAGAGATTGATTTTCCAATACCAAACATATCTGAAAAATATTTGGAAGGAACTCGACCTTAAGTTACCAAAGAAATACATAAAAGATAGTTCGTGAATTTTGGCCTTCATGGTACACGTACCAGTTTGCATACCATCTTTTTTAAAATAGTGTTCAGGAACTTTTTGGTATGCAAAATAGTACGCAAACTCTTCGGTCCACGAAATCATGGTATACGTACTTGTATGTGTACCCTCCTGTAGATGTCGATATTCGATAAGCTTGTTTTACCCATAACTTCTTCGTCCGAACTCGGAATGAACTCATTCTTTTTGCATTATCTTTGTAATTGAATATCTTCAAGATGGTGATGATAAATCCTTAATTTGAATGAGTTAAGCTTGGTATTTGTCCCATCTCTTCATTTTGAGCATCTTTGCTCCTTTTCGTCACACTACATCCACTTCTCTTTGACTTGGGAACTTGAATACTTGCAATATTTCTCTTTGTAGATATTTTTAGAACTTTGTAGCCCCTTTTTCACCTAATAGATACAAATAAGAGAAAACAAGAGTAATAACAAGAATACATGTAAAAATAATAGCCAATATGAAATGTGCGCCCTAATTCTTTTGCTTCCCTCACCGTATTCATAATAGGGCATTTCTTGGTGAGGATGCACTTCAACTCAATCAAGTTTTGTTGGGGTGAACAATGTCTTGCTCACCACAGGTGGTTGAAACAAACTTTTCTGCATCTATGGATTTTTCACCATCTATAAATTTTTGGCTTATTTCATTTCTTCTTCCACTAATTCTTGTGTTTCACTTTTGGATTATCATGAAGAAGATCACTTTTAGACCCATTCATATATAAATCCATCACTCCCAAGAAATTTTTAACTTCCAACATCATGGATTTTGCCTTTTCCATAGTCATGGAATTTTCTGGGAGATCATTCCTTTTCACACTCAATGCATCATTGACTTTCTTTGGTACCCACTTCTGAGTGTGTATAGGAACAACCAGAACCTTCTTCCAATTATTATCTTCAAGATTTCTTGAAATAAAATTGGATTAACTATTCTTTTGCAAGTTAGTCTTTTTCCAATTGGGAGAATCGGTCGTCTTTACAAATTTAACCTTTTGATAATCATTATAATTGTGAAAAGGTTTTGAAAGACGTTCATAGGAAAATCTTGGTTTATTACAACACTGATTCCTTTACCTAAAGGTTGGGATTAACCTTAACATATGATCTAGGTTTCATAACTTCTTGTGGTACCCAAACAAGAACATCATGAAGTTTTTCATTCTTTATACGAAAACGACATCCCATTTGCAGGTGACCTTTATTTTCGCAATAATAGCAAACATAAGGAATGTTCTTACCTGGATTCGTGTGTGTTGGCTTTGGAGGTTGATATACTTTGCTCTTTCGAACCTTAACTGTCGGTGTAGATATTTCACTTTTGCCATCAGTGGAAACCTTTTGTTGAGAAGAATCAATAACCTTGACAAATTTTACTTCTTTGCTAGTACTTGGATCATCTATTCCCTTATAACCCAATCCGCGTGTATCATGGTGAGTTTTACTTGCTCCTAGCATCGTGGATAATTTGTTTGAGCTAGTATTGAATTTTTTCAAGCCCTCTTACAAAATCTTGATTTTGTCAAGAGTAGCAGTTAAATCAGCCTCAAGTTGTTTTTCTCGAGCGAGAGAAGCGCTTTCTTTGTCATTAAAACTTATTTGCTGGGAGTTAATCCTTTCTTCAGTTGCTGCAAGTTTTTCTTCCAAATTATAGAAATCTCTACGAAGATTATCACATTCGAGCGATTTTTTACATAGGTCATCCTTACAATCTTAGAGGATTGAATCATTACTAGAATTCCATATATGATGACCTTGATAAATTCTTCTCAATTTCTTTTTTCACGACAGAGAGGAGTTAGCAATTTAACCAGTTCAGAAGTCGTCATCTTTTTGTTTTCAAGACGAACAAATAACTTGGTATATCCTGAGAGATCCTCATCAACATATCTATCAATATCTCATTCACCTTCATAAAAAAGTTCATCCAACTGTTCTTCTAGGCGTGTTTCCAATTTATCCACAGTTTCTTCATCACTCGAGGTGATTTCATGAAGGTTTTCAGATATTATTCAGACGCGATAGTTTTCTTAAGTGTTAGATCCAAACTTTGATCAAAATTATCTGGTTGATTCTGAACTGGTGATACATTATCAGAGAGAGCACTTTCGTCCATATAGTCAGACTGCTTCAAATACAGACTTATTAGGTCTTAACGTGTTTGCCTGCTATGATACTAATTGAAAACACTGAGGGTACCAAAATACACCACCAACCTTTTTTTAGGAAATCTGTATGGACGAACTCAACACAATTCCGAGAGTAAAAACTCAATCAAGGAAAGTGTCTAGAGTTCTCTCTTTTTCTCTCTTGTTGTTAGAACGTTTAAAGAACTGAACACGTGAACCTAACTACAAAGAAAGTTCTTGGACGCTACCAAAGACCAATGTCCAAAGATCAAGCAAGTCTTATCCAACAAACTAGGTATGACCTATCTACTGTGATTGGTCAACGCACAATCTGTGATATTTCAGTTATAAAGATAAATAATATAATGCGGAAAAATAAATAACACAGAAGCCAAATTTTTTGTTAACGAGGAAACCGCAAATGCAGAAAAATCCCAGGACCTAGTCCAGGTTGAACACCAAACTGTATTAAGTCGCTACAGACACTAACTTACTACCAATTAACTTCTCTCTGGAATGTAGTTGAGCCCGAACTTAGTCTCCCACTGATTCAGGTACAGTCGCACCCCTTACGCCTCTTGAACTCAGTCTCTCACTGATTCAGGTACAGTCGCGCTCCTTACGCCTCTTGAATCCCATCAGGACTCCGCGAAATTGATTCCCTTAGAAGTAGTCCCACCAACTAAGAGTTGCTTCAACTCAATTGAATACTTTAAACCAAATCTTTCTCCCACAGATTAAGCCTATAATTGATTGTCTGATTTACGATCTAAACGGATGATCAGACCAAACAAAATATCCAGGTGATGCAAATAGATAACAACTTGACAGAACTATGTCTATCTTCAAAATCCAGACTTATGCAACCCGAAGTGCGGCCTAGATTATTATTCAGCTCACAAGTATAAAACTTGCAAAATCAACAAAGTCCGAGATGAAGAGAACTTTGATGATCACTATCTATCTTGATCGTTGAAGCGATCTCTACAAACAATCAAGATCAGGATACTCGAGTTATCAAGATAAAAGATAACTGGACCTGGCTACACGAATCCGAATTAAGTCTTTATAGTCGCTAAACCTTAAAAGGGTTTCTGGAGAGGACGACTCTAGATACAACTATGACATACCAAAAAGTTGTTTTAGGATTCAAAGATCCCAGTTGTTAAGTTCCCCTCATATATACTTCAAATCCTAGGTTTCATTAGGTTTAAGCTAAGAAATCTTTGGAACCAAGCAAACAATATTCACCGTTAGATGAAAGCTTTAAATCTTATTCACATAAATAAGATATACACTCTGGTTAGGTAAACCGTAACCGAACCGTGTATAAAGACTATGTCCAACATGGTTAGCCGAAACTAGCCGATTTGAACTTTAAAAGCTTAACATTCATTTTCATGTTCACAAAGACATTAATATTGACTCACAATTATGTAATCAAATGAGTCTAGTGTTAATTAGAGAATTGATCAAATGCAATTCATCTCATAAAAATAATTTAATCGCAATTGAATCATAATCGACATAGTTGGTAAATGTACAAGGTACAAATACTTGAGTCATTCGTGAGTTGGCTGAGTCACAGTATGCGTACCGGTTTGCACACATAACCACATGACCAAGTTCCAGAGTCTACAGAGTTTTTTCAGTTCACATACCGGTTTGCAAACTTAGGTGCAACTCAAAGTTCCAGATTTGATAGAACTTTTTCAGGTCACGTACCGGTTTGCAAACTTAAAACTTTTACCGGTTGTGAAGTTCACAGAACTTTTTTAGTTTGCGTACCAGTTTGGGTACTAAAATGGTTCTAGAACATAGAACTGTATTGGTTCAAATACCGGTTTGAATACTTTAACCCGGTTCCCTTACCACAGTTCCAAAATGGTTTGTATACGAATATACATACCTATCTCTGGATCACGGAACAAATAGATTTTCCCATTATATGCATACGAGTATGCATATCAAACAAATTTGAAAGTCAATAGATATTACTCTGCTGCGTGTACAAGTACATGTAATACGGCTTCATACGTATAAAAGTTTTCTCAGTTTGTAAGACTGATAACATTGTTTTGTATTCCGAATATAGTAGTTATATATTTCTCTAAATCAATTCAAAACATTCCTGAATAACATCAATGACACATATCACTGTTCCAGTCTATTTTCGAATGATAAACTTGAATCATGATTTGGTTCCGAACAATAAATTTTTCTCCACCGAAATTTGATCAAGTATGAACAAATATTCATTAAGCTTAGTCATTATATTTCGATAAATTCGTAAAATAAATGATAAGTTCTCGACACAAAATTCTTGTCTATGCAAGCTAGTCTAATTAGTTATGCGACAACCGTCTCAAGGATAGAAAAGTGTGTTAGAGCACTGCTTGGTCGAACTCGCAAGCGTTGCTATCTCAAGCTTGTTTGTCAAATGTAGGTGATCAAAACTATAAGTCTTGATTTCTAGTCTACTTATAGTTATGTCTCGGATTATGATAGAATGTGTAGTTGAGATTTAGACTTCACGTCGTTCATCGATTGAAGATGAATATCTACTGAGGGAAGCTTGGAGGAACTTCATAAACAAAAGGTATGTGGAGACTAAAACTTATTTATTACTCAGAAGTCTATTATATTTTATCTCCTATTGAGATTAAGTCGTATAGCTATATAGACTTTTATATTATACACATTTGATATTTCGAGTTGAGTATAACTCGCTTATATATTTCTCGAAATATGTGTTGGAAGCTTTTTGATTTAGCTACATTCTTCATTATTCTTGACGAGCTTAGTTGGAAAGAATTTATTTGTTGGAAACTAAAGTCAAAAGATGATCATGTGGAAATTGCCTTGAAACATCTTACATGATTTGTGTGAGACAATCATTTGATGTAGACTTGGAAATTTTCGTATTGATCATTCGATCACTTAAAAATTACTTCAAATCTAATAGTTTGTGTGGGACATCTATTTTCGTCTTCTAAGGATGTTTCAATGATTGAAATAGGAGTTTAGGACAAATACCATTTGTTTGGATACATTAAAGTATGCATACAAGTATGAAAACTGTTTTGGTATGATTCAAGTCCGGAAACCTTGTTTGCATACCAGTATGCGAACTGTTTTAACTGAAAAGTTCGGGAACCTTGTTTGCATACCAGTATGCAAACGGTTCTACCTGAGTTAGGTCCGGGACTGCTAT
This sequence comes from Papaver armeniacum, assembly GCA_023531295.1. Taxonomy (NCBI): domain Eukaryota; kingdom Viridiplantae; phylum Streptophyta; class Magnoliopsida; order Ranunculales; family Papaveraceae; genus Papaver; species Papaver armeniacum. Next base: position 41,008 of record JAJJWW010018930.1, read on the forward strand.
TTGCATACCCGTTTGCAAACGGTTGGACAAGACCAAAGTCCGGAACCTATAGTTTGCGTACCAGTTTGGAAACTTAGTCGGCAAAGTTCTAAAGTCGGTTAAGTATGATTCTCATACTCATGAACAAATAAATTTATAAATTAAGGAATGCAATGTTTGCAAACAGTGGATAAATGTTCATGATTTGATTCTTATATAAGTACTTTGTACAATTACAAATCAAATCGATTTTGTTCAATTGGTTCATATACATCTATATTCAATGATGAACAATTGAACAAACTCTATTGAAAACACAATTAGATTCATTTGATTATCTTTCATGATTGATTGATCATCATATTTGATCTAGAAGTGTTAGATAAATACGGCTAAGACAAAATTGTTCATATGGATATCTTTGGTTAACTATTGTTGAGCCAACTCAATATACACGTTTAGGTACGGTTACCCATATCTAAATGAAAGTATATTTCATTTGTGTGTAACAAGCTAAGACCATCTAACGGTGGAGAGATATTGCTTTGATTTTAATCAAACTTAGCTTAAATCTTAAATCAGGTTTTCATCTAACGGTGAATATCAATTGCTTTGATACTAAGCTAACCCTAAATTTGATTGTAAGCAAACCCCGATTTGAAAGACTATATAAGGGAGAACTCTAGCAACTGGAAAACCTAATCCCGACACTTTCCTATGTCCTAGTTGCGACTAGAGTCGATTCTCCTTTAACCTCGTTTTTTTCAAAACCATTACCGGTTAATGATTTGAAGACTTCATTTGGGATTCGTGAATCCAGATCCAACTATTTTCTTTGTAGTTGCGTATTCTGATCTTACTTGTTCTATCGTATTCAGTACTATCTTCTCTAAGATTTGCTCGAGATTTATCTCCCATAGGTAAGATATAAAAAGTAATCACAAAGCTCTTCGTCTCATTCTTTGTGATTCCACAATAACTTATTCTACTACCATATAGTTAAGTTATTGTGAGGTGATTGATATTAATAAGTTGTTCTTCGGGAATATAATACCGGTTTAGCTATCAGATTAGGCTTTTCTGTGTAAGACAGATTTGTCTATAGTCTTCGACTTTGGGTCGTAGCAACTCTTAGTTATGGGTGAGATCAGCTAAGGGAATCAAGTGCACAGAATTTGGCGTGGTTTTTAGAGGCGTAAGGAACGCGATTGTACCCTAATCGTTGTGAGACTTGGTTAAGGCTCAACTACATTACATTCAGAAGTTAACTTGTAGTAGGCTAGTGTCTGTAGCGTCTTAATACAATGTGGTGTTTAAAACTGGACTAGGTCCCGGGGTTTTTCTACATTTGCGGTTTCCTCGTTAACAAAATCTTTGGTGTATGTGTTATTTCTTTTCCACATTATATTTTTATATAATTGAAATATCACAGGTTGTGCATAGTTCAATCAATTGGTAAATCCGACCTTTGGTTGTTGGATAGCAATTGATTGACACTTGGACATTGGTCTTTGGTACCATTCAAGTTGTTTCTCATAATAATCAGGCTCACGGATTCATATCTGCTTGATTTGCTGATTACATTAAGAAATTGAGATATAACTCTTTGATATCATTCTTGATAGAGCTCGCTTTATTAGTTGGTGCTCTCGGAATAATATTAGAGTTGGTCCATACAGATTGTCGAACGAAATATTGGGTGTGGTTGTTATACCTCGCTTTTTCAAAGTGAATATAACTGGAGAAATAGGTGGTTCAGTCTTCACTTACCTTTTGTTGATGAATTTTTCCAAAAGCTTCGGTTGATCTTTGTATTCAAACAGTAGAACACAAATGATGACTGGTTCGTTTCTCAACTACCTCTATCCTAGACCGAAACTTAACTAATTGTAGAATAAAAATCAAGATATATTTTTGACAACAAGCTTGATCTAGCAACACTTGTGAGTTCGACCGAGCAATGCTCTATTCACAAAACCGAGTTTCAATATTCACATATCTATGTATGTTTTTTGTGAAGCTTGGAATTAGGGTTTGCTAAGAAACTTCTAGATATCGACATATTTGAACATGTACATAACACTTATCTTATAATTTTCAAAGATATAATTCCTTGATACTCAAGGTGATCCCTGGTCCGAAAAGTGAAAATCATTTATATTATGATTTTCATCATATATGTTTTACTTACTGACATTTAAAACATATCCTCTGGAATATATTATTAGTTAATGTGCTAAACTAAAAATAAAAGTTTTTCCATGAGAGTTTTGGGAAATATTGGTTAACATTAATTGGAAATAGGAAAACCGAATTTAGGTACTTTAATGCATATTTTCATGAGAGTTTTTCCATGAGAGTTTTTCATGAAAGTTTTTCCATGAGAATATTTTCGGTTTGGAATGAACATGTACATAACACTTATCTTATAATTTTCAAAGATATAATTCCTTGATACTCAAGGTGATCACAGTCCGAAAAGTGAAAATCATTTATATTATGATTTTCATCATATATGTTTTACTTCTGACATTTAAAACATATCCTCTGGAATATATTATTAGTTAATGTGCTAAACTAAAAATAAAAGTTTTTCCATGAGAGTTTTGGGAAATATTGGTTAACATTAATTGGAAATAGGAAAACCAAATTTAGGTACTTTAATGCATATTTTCATGAGAGTTTTTCATGAGAGTTTTTCATGAAAGTTTTTCCATGAGAATATTTTCGGTTTGGAATTTACTTGTTTTCCAAACAACCTTGGTTTATAAATACTTGAATTTGCATTTCTTGCAAACTATCCTAAGAGCCATTCAAAATTAATTTTTTATTTTTTCTGGTGGAGCCGTCTATATGGAGAGGAAAGTACCCTAATTAGGCGAAATCTCTTACGACCGCTCGTTTAAAGACTTATGTGGGATAAAGAAGCTCGAGTACCATTGGTGGGAAACTAGATAATTGCATTGTTATTAGTTTTCGGTTATTGATTTGGTTGACTAACGGTTGTTGAAACTTCGATTGCACCTTGTTTGTTTATTCTTGAGAATATTCTCTTCTGATATAAGATTCATTCAGACTAGATCAAAGTATTGACGGGATATTTAGAACCATCTTCGGATCTAAAAACATCTTGTGATAATCCATTGTTAACAGACTCCGTTCTATGCGTGATTGATCACAAGAGGATTCAAGTTTTGTTGTGCAGGTTATTGAAGGTAATAGAATATTTGAAGACGAAGAAGAATTCTTATTTGTTTTCGTATCTTGTGGATTAGTGCATAAACCTTGATCGGCTTGGATCCAACTAGAATCAATTTATCTTTGAAAGACATGATTGATTACTTGTGTAAGATCGGCATCGCTTTATAGTTTCTCTTAGAGATCTATATTGATTGATTGCGAATTTATAACTTCATTATTTCGGTAATCAAAGGATAGATTGATCTAACCAGACAATGGATTTTATTAGATTAAACTTAAGAGCCTTTGTCAACGAATCACTTATCTTCTAGCAAGATTGATTAGAGTGGTTACCAAACAGATTCTTCCTTTGTTGTTTGGAATACGATCCAAATGACTTGCTATTCACGTGCATGACTCTAGAAGTCGAAGGCGCAGGGATACTTACGAAATTAAGTAGCTAGGGGTAGTCTACTTGGTCTCAACTATACGAAGTTGGTATTAGGTTTTGTATATCGGCTTAATTCTGAGAGTATTCAAAACTGGACTGGGTCCCGTGGTTTTTCTGTATTTGCGGTTTCCTCGTTAACAAATCTTGATGTGTCTTTTATTTTGTTTTCCGCATTATAATTGTTATTATAATTTAGTAAAATACATACGTACGTTAATTCCGTAACACTTGGTATTGATCCTATAAAGTTTGGTTATTTCCGAACCTGTTATCAAGTTCACACTTTGTTGTCGTATCATCTCGATCTTGTATCCATAGTCAATCACACAAGTGTGTAAAATCATACTAATACTCATTTTTAAAATTCGGGTATAATCAAAATCGGTTTACACGATCCACACATAAAAACAGACTATTGACATTGCACAACATGAATCGGTTTATAAAAGTGCTCATGTAATCCGATTCTAAAAAAAAAAAAGATACAGAAAAATTGGGCATTTTTTCTTACAACAATCGGGTTTACTCGACACACACATGTAAAATCCGATTCTAGCATTATACATCAACAATCGGTTTTTATGAGTGCTAATGTAATCCGATTATGTGTTAAGCAGCTATGAATTCAAATGGTACACAATCGGTATTTGTGGATATAGACACCCCTTAAGGTCGGCATCAGTTTAAACCGATTAAGCATTAAACCGATTAAGCATTATGTCGACATCGGTATTTGTGGATATAGACACCCCTTAAGGTCGGCATCGGTAGTTCGTGACATCTTTATTTTGCGCACACATTCCTTTGGCATTAATATTGATTCATCTGTAGGATTTAGAATTTGATAATAATAATAATAATTCATTAATATAATAATAGTATAATAATAGTAATTTGGTTAATTGTTTGGACATATAATATTAGTAATAATAATGATTTCTAGTTTATAATTTGATTTAACCTAATAATTCAGGTTCTAATAATTTTGGTGTTTTTGCAGGTGTGATATATCATCAAGTTTGATTATTTTTATATATTTTTGCGAACAAAACCCTAGTATCCCAATTGTAAAGTAGAGGCCAATCTTCGGATTGGACGGGTTAGGTGCCTCACACCTTCCTAACCCGTATCTTGATTCCCGAACTCATTTTCTGTAATTAGATCAGTGCTTATTTTGGGTCCCAACTCCCTAAGTTGGGTGGCGGCTTCGATTATTAATAATTTTCCACGTGATTCCCATTTTGGATATTTGAGAGATCTTAACGGATTTCGACGGTATCTACAGTGGCGACTCTGCTGGGGAGTGTGAGAATCTAACTCGAAAAATAATTGGGATTTTAGGGTTTTGATTTACACTACTCGGTATTTGCACACACACACGTGCACGCACCCATTTGCACATTGCATTCCATTTCGCATAGTCAGACGTCCGATTATTAGGAAAACAAGTGGCTAGTAAGTTGAACCCGTGCCTTGGGCCTTATGGGAGTTACCAGCTGAACCACCACAAGCCTTAGCCCAGTACCAAAGAAGACTAGTCTAACTACGTCTGAGGTATATTTTGCTAAGGTAGCCCAAGCCTACCCAAGAGTTAGTGAAACCTGCATGCACGTGCATTAATTGTAAATTGCATTCATTGTTGCACAAAATCCGAGACATAAGCACCCTTGTGTTACCATATATTCTTTTGTTTCCTTGAAAACAGGAACACGAGCATAAAATCTGAAGTGAATATCGATACTGGGGCATTGTCTTGGTTGCGCGAACAATTCCAACAGATGTTGGATACCAAGTTCTCAGAATATGAAGACACGATGGAGGCCGAGATCAAGAAGTTGACTCTCGAGGCCATTGCTGAGTCAACAGGAAAACATGTCGGGGCTGATATGGGAAATGACAAAAATAATCATAATGAAGAGGTTAAAAAGAATGAGACCACAACACGAGAAACACAATTATCCCAGAAGCTCAAAAATATCGAAAGGACCTTACAGAAAATGGGTGAGGATACAATAGATATACATGGGCTATATCCTTATCCCGATATTCGTTTACCTCCTGGATTTAAATTTTCGGATATGGATAGATATGATGGAACTGGGTGCCCAAAAACCCATATTCGTATGTATGTTGGGTACTTGAAGCCACTGGGTATTAATGATGGGTTGTTAGTCCAATTGTTCCAAAGGAGTTTGACTGGAACGGCCTTGAAGTGGTTGATGAAGACAGACCCAAGTCTAGTTTCGAATTGCCAGGATATGGTCGATATGTTTGTGAGATGGTTTATATTGGTCCCTATAATTCAGTTTACTCGGAAACACTTAGAGGCGGTCAAACAAGAAGCCAATGAGGCATTTACAGAATTCTTTCCACGTTGGAGGACCAAGGCATTAGAGCTCGATGAGATATTAACCGAAGAAGAGATGGTAGATATCATAATGAACTGTTTGAACCATGAATATTGGAACCGCATGATATCATCTTATTATCCAACATTACACTCTTTATGGAAGGCGGGTTCACAGATTGAAAATGCATTGGACACTGGAAGAATGACAAGGTTGACCAACCATAATTGCGGAAGGGCTACATTTACAAATGAAAATCAAGTGAATATTGTGCCAGTTACATCAGTAATTGCATCACCCACAGGACCATGTCAGGGGAAAAGCCAGAATTGGAATCAGGGAAGATATGGACATCCTCAGAAGAATTTTGTAGAGGAAAAGCACCCATTACCCTATCATCAAAGGGAACCCAAGGTCAATTTTGTCTTGGCAGAAAACCATACAATTTTAGCCAACTCGATCAACAAGCAAAAATCTATTGTCAATCGACCTGTTCACATTAGTGAGCTCTTCGCGGATCAAGTACAAATTGTGAATTCATTTAATTCAACTAATCGTCCTATTTTTCTGTCTGAGTTAATGGTAGATTATTATGGAGTTGAGCAACCGAGGAACGTGCCAAATTCCAACCGATTTCCAGCAGAGCTGTGCATATCTCTGACCTTCTACCAAAGCAGGACCTCACCTGTTAGGCCTGTGCATATTTCAGAGATATTGTCTTATCCCGTTCAACCATCAACGAGTCCAGTTTACCTCTCAGATATCTTGCATGCTGATCCAGTATATGCAACAAAGCAATCTTCATCTACAAGGTGGAATCCGTTTAAAACTGAGGGTAGTGATGAGGTTCAAAATGTAGCAAGAAACAGAACCATTTACAAGCCACCTCATCTCCGGAATAAAGACGTAATTATGCCTCCCACACAACCATCATTCAGATGGAAGTCTGTAAGACAAGAGGATGAACAAAAAGTGGTAAGAACAATAGAGGCGGAGTCATGTAAGTCTCTAACTCATTCTGTTGAGTCAATCAGACCGGTTAAGGGTACATCACCTGAATTTGTAAATAAGTTATCTTTTATTTCCAATTTTCATAATATTTCAAAAAAATCAAAAAAATTTAATAAATTAAAAAACCAAAAAGATTTTGTTTGCAGGTTGGAAAACAACATATTTGGTATAAATAAAGTGTTTGAGAACACTGAAAAGCCGTGGGGACTGTGGAACCACCGAAAAGAAAAACCTGAACCGGCTAAAGAAGTAAAGTTTCTCAATCAAAACAAGGAAAATCAATGTTTAAGGGCACCTCAGAGAAAGAATGTGACCAAAATGTGGATACAATGCAAGAATGTGCCAAAACAGAAGATAGAAGTAGTGAATTTAGTAGCAAAGAAACCACTTCAGTTAAGACCACAATGGATGTTGAAGACCAATAATAAGAAGGAAGAGAGATTCAAAACTCATGAAGATGAGATTTTTCCACCAAATAAAGGCAAGACGATGAATCCTCTACCGAAGGAAACTATTTCTTACAAGAACGTGTTATTAAATTTGAGAAATGATGGAGCAACTAATCAGAAGGAAGTGAATGATTTTCCCATCAGAAGGTTCAAGAAAGAAAATAATCAGAAGACAATGAATAATAATCGGAGCATAAAGTTCAAGGAAACAATTAATCAGAAGGTAATGAATAATTTTTCGAGCACAAAGTTCAAGAAAGATATTAATCAGAAGACAACAAATGATGTTCCCAGCAAAAGGTTCAACAAAGCAATTAGTCACATGGAAATAATTGATTCTCCCAGCATGAGGTTCAAGAAAGCAACTCATCAGAAGACAATGAATGATTTTCCGAGTATAAGGTTCAAGAATGTAGTTAATCAGAAGGTAATGAATGATTTTTCTGAGATAAAGTTCAAGAAGATGAAGCAAGCAGAATTTCGAGAAGATCCAAGAATCATACAAAATAGAAGAATTGGTCAACAATTTGATCGGGGCAGCCAACATGATCCAGGCCCAATAAGTGTTACTCGACCCAAGAAATACCATACCTAGTTAAGTGCTCAATTCTATCTAAGGGCGGCGAACGCTCATAAAACTTAAGGAGATTTTTTTTAGAAGTCCAATAATATCTCTCTCATAGTGTCATAATTTAGGGGCAGAGTCGTCATCATGTTTGGCCCCTTTAGTCAGTCAATCAGTAAAATAAAATAAATAAATAAAAAATAATATTTTCAGTTTTATAGTGTCAAAAAAAGGGGGCAAAATCGTCATTATATTAGGCCCTTCATAAAAAAAAAAAAAAAAAAAAAAAAAAAAAAAAAAAAAAAAAAAAAAAAAAACTAGGGGCACCAATATCATCATACTGGGCCTATGTCATTAGAGTGTTTCAGTCTTTTATTACAATGTCTGCTGTGATGAGAGAGATATGTTAGTCATTATTAGTCCTGTACACCATCTCCTAAAGTTCTATGAGCAACAGACGTCCAAACGGGTAGGTTGAAAAAAAAAATGATAAATGAAAAAAGAAAAAAAATGATAAATGAAAAAAGAAAAAAAAATGAATGAAAAAAGAAAAAAGGTTATTAAACAGCCACTTGGGAAAATTGAGTAGCATTTAAAAGAGATAGAGGAAAAGAAGAGTCGCGTGGAGAAAGTTGAAGATTTGAAGCATCGAACGTCATCTCCGGAAAGCAGCAAGATCGTGAATCGTTTTTATACAATTTGAAGCCAAATGATGAAGTTAATTATAGCTGGGATGATTGAAAGATTTGAAAATTTGGTTGGGGACGGTAATATTTTTGGTGGCATCTATCAGACACGTGGAAGGTCGGGATTCCTAAACCTTTGTATATATTGAGTATTTTGTTTTTGAAAATTATTTTCTAGGATTTGTTTCTTAATAAAAAAATATATAATAATAATAAATAAAAAATGAAAAAAATGAAAAAAAAATAGTATTTATTAGGAACATGTGCTACTAATAGCTCTTTTGCAAGGTCATCAATTACAGGGTTTCTCCAGACTTCGGATGAAAAGCTCGAAGGAAAAGTGAGGCTTACTTTCTACATAAGGATTGTGGCAATCAAGAATGCTCGGGGCAAATTATTCATCTAAAGCTCCATATGGATCGGAGAAAGGACAGGAGATGATGAAAATATTTGAGTAAAGTCGTAAAGATTGAAGAGCCGCTATTCAGACGATGTGATGACGTAGCATGTGGTTAGAAGAATTATAATAAAGCGCAACATGTTTTTGCTGTAGTTGGTATGGCACAAGTACCGCTTCGTCGTGATCTCTATCACGAGGATGTGTACTGGTGCAAAATTAAAATACTTAGAAATAATTTGGGTGAACTTTCTAGTGTCATCCCGGATAATTTATAAGTGAGGAATCCAACAAAATATTTTTAAAGTGCAAAATAGGAGTGTATGTCTTTGGCATTCAGTTGCACGCAAACCTCTGCTAAAGAGGGGCAACTATAGACACCCCAATTTTACATGGTCACAAAAGTTCACCGCAAAATCGTATCCGAAATGGTCTTAGTCGTTAAGTAGTTCCTGCTTTAAAAATTAGTGTCATATGTCCACTAAGTCTTAATATAAAAGTGAACTGGAGCTAAAATCGATACCCACCAGCTAGTCCACCCAATATTTTTTGTTCGATCCTTTTGGGTGCAAGTGAACAACAGGTCCGTATGCTCCCTCCTTAAGTCCATCTCATGAAGTCGAACACATCCACCAAGTCTCAAAACGTGAGTGGACTTTTAGTCCATAAGAAGGCTATGTCCTCCAATCCCATTAAGCATTATGTCGACATCATTTAAACCTTAAGGTCGGCATCAGTTTGCCTCGTATGCAAGTCTTTCCATGTTAACAAAATCATAGGATTAAATGATATATTTGCAACTATAGTAATTGAAATAAAATAATTTTTAAATATGAAAATAATATATGTTAATTTGGAATTGATATTTAGGTTTTTAATGTGAGCGGTCCGATCAAAATCAATTAATCCTATGGTTATGGTTAATGGAGAAACAATATAAATAGGGAGCTAGTTTTGGTGTCAGGGTGGATTCCGATAAAAAAATTTTGGAAAAAATAGGGTAGAGAAGAAACTATATTGATACGTGACTATTGGTGTTTTGGGATATACGTTTTTTTTTTCGGCAGCGATAATATTGTTGGCTTCTTTAATTATTCTAAGTGATATCATAACCATTCACTGGCGAAAACAGCTGCAACATCGGGTATTAGTGGAGTACTATATTTGCATTTGGTGCAAACAGGAGGTGTTTTGGACTTGCGTGTTTAGTTTAGTTCGTGACATCTTTAGTTTGCGCACACATTCCTTTGGCATTAATATTGATTCATCTGTAGGATTTAGAATTTGATAATAATAATAATAATCACTGTTATAAAAAAAGGTGGTCTTTGACTTTGAGATTTGAGAGTCATTAGACGGACAGGATTTGACGGGGATCCTGATCCGGCGGTCGGAATCATCCTAATCGAGCTATGACTTGGACGGCCAGGAAAACTTCGATAATTGTACGGGTGAGTCACCGTAAAGATCTGAAGACCTAAGATAGTCTTTTCAAATGTGTTTGTTATCTCTCTCCCATAAAACCTGTTTCTCCTTTTTTTTTTTTTTTTTTTTTCTTCTGTTACTACGATTCTTCTCTTCGCCAGCGAAGAAACTCTAAATTTTGAGATTTAAGTTTCCTTGATGTGCTCTATATTTGCAGGAAATTTAGGAGGCAAGACGATGAGAGGAAAAGAAGAAGAAGGTAGAGATGAGGAAACCCTAGAATTTTTAATATGTTAGTTTTTTTTTTTTTTAATTGTTGTAGGCTGATGTTAAAATTTGGGTTTTCCCATTCTGATCAACGAAATTGATATCGAGTAATGCATCTATAAAATTTAGGGTTCCAATTATTGATGAAGTTGATTGTTGATAAAATCGGTGATTTTGGTGGTTAGGAACAAGATCGTTAGGTCAGTTTGGTGGCGCGGAGTCCTCAGGTGATTTTGGTGATTTTGGGAAAGTAAGGAACAAGATCGATGGTTAACAGGAGGACGAAAAGTCAGGAATTCCTCTCATTACTCCATTCAAGTTGGAAAATTTGATCTTTCTCACAGGTGCAGTTTTTACTTTTTCGAAAAATTATTTACTGTTATGTTCTAATTCATCAAAATATGAATCTTAATTTACCGTGTTACATCCAAAATCACCGATTAATTATCACATTTTTTGTTTTATGTTTGTTTTTGATTTTGCAATACAGTGAGTGGTGAAGTTGATACCTTCAAAGTGGTTACAGACGAGAAAATTGTGTTATTATGGGAGCTTCAGGTCTTTTGAAACTAGAAAAACTTGATCAGGTCGGGTTGTTGTTAAGCATGCCATTGTTATCTCTGATTGGACCCCCAAATTTCTATTTTATTGAAAATGTTTGCTCTTAGGCTACTTGAAGTTGGTCATTTAACAGGTTAGATGCTTGAAACTTTGCTTTCGTGTCTAGGTGTAAACTACTAGCAGCGAGTCTGTCTTATTGGTGCGAAACTTTGAGTTTTCTCACTTTTCTGAGTCTGAATGATCTATATTCTTATAATAATACAGAGTAAAGGAAAATTAAAAGAGCAAAAAAACAGAACCACATGCCTCATTCAAAAAGAGCTCATGTAGACAAACACCACAGAACAGAAATACTAACATCTCAAGCACTTCAGATAAAGTTTGTCCTCCCAACAAACCACAATGTTTCTGTTGGTTAAGAGTTATATTTGGGACAGTAGACACTTCTTTGTATTCTGAAAGCATACGTGGATCCAATACGTAAAGTCATAAAACGGTCAGGATCTAACAGGAAGGCCCATCCTGCGGCCGAAATTAAGTTTTGGTTACGTTACGTGGGTGTTTGGGGGTCAACAGATATAGCAGGGGTGACGGTTAAGACACGTTGTGGATCGTCTAGATGTTTCACACACTAAATAGTCTTTTAGATTATCTTGGGTTGTTAGATATAGCAGGAAAGTTTTTGCAGTCATGTTTGCAGGCCCTGCAGAAAATTTGGTGGACTTAATTGAATCATAAATACAATGAAGAGGAAAAGAAGAGGAAGGTAAACCCTGGAATTTGTGGATCTAGAATTTGTAGATCTGTATCTGTATTGAGCGATCTGCGTTTATTTATTTTGATCGGTTTATTGATTTGTTCCTGCGATTTATGTTTAGTTTTGTCAAAAAAAGACGATGTAGGAGTAAGAGATGAGAAGAAACGTAAAATACCTAATTTGGGTCTTAATTCTTTTGCAGTGGGGTTTAGGTTCATGCATTGCTTTTTTATTAATTGCTTTCACTGCACAATTTTGAGGGTCATTGAAACTTTAGTTATGTTGCTCCTGCAGGTATACTTAATTTCAATGGAGCGTATTATGCTCTCATTGCTTCTACAAAATTGGCCAGCTGGAAGTTTTCATGAAAGGTAATGTCACTTCCTTCGTATGTGTGGTCATGCATAATATGGCAGTTTAGAAGTTTAAATACTTCCATATAGTAATTATCCTCTTTAATTTTTTCCATAAGCAATGTGGTACATCAAGGGGGTTGATTTGGTTCCTACACATTAAGGGTCGACTTGATGCCTACTCACGGCAGCTTCAAGATAATGAGTCAGAAGGACGAATAGTTTATGAACTTTAATATTTAATTCATTGTTAAATTTTTGTGATTACTGATTTTTAATTTTTTATAAGATAATGGTTACTGATTTTTCTTTAACAAAGAGTTGATGGGGTTTAAGGTGCCTCATGGATTTGAACTTAGACTAGGGATTGAGTTTCCGTGGCACTCACCATTACTGTATTGCTTTTGAATAAATAAATAAAGTAGAAAATTGGCTATCTAGAGGTACGTATTATCTTCTGTTCCTTACTTTCCCATTTGTTCCAAGTCCTGCACTAATTTGATTATAGAACTCAGACCCCATCAACTCTCTTTTGAAATGAAAATCATATTCTTTTACGCATCTTTTAGGAATTTTGCAGAGTCTGTACTATAGGGTAAGAGGGTGTAGGCTCGGTAAGCACGAAAGACAACTAATAAAACCTTACTCAAACCAAGCACCTCCAACAGGAAAAATTTACATCCTAGCCTTACATTGTTGGTATATTGTTGGAAGTAACACCTACACTTAAGTTGACGAATGTAGTTTGGATTGCTTAACGACACGCTTATCATGTTGACACATTTGTACGTGTATTTTCCTATGTATCAGGTAGGATATTGAAGGAAACCTCTCTCCAATTTCACCATTATGGTCGACAACTCCATGAATAAGGTGCATTTCATTTCTTCCAAATATTGACTGCTTAAAACATTTTTTTAGACATGGAACCGAATAAGAATAATTGAAATGCTTAATTGAAATGGTCTAGCCCATATACATACTATAAAATACCTCCATCTTGATGCCCTGCTCATTTGCAGTACTTTTGTGTACACTGTCCAGCCTACGTCAAAATAAAAGCAACTAAAGACAAGTTTGACTTTGCTCAAGCCCAAGTAATTCTAAATTGTTCGAACAAATTCAATAACATTAATTTGGGTGGTCGCTAAGGAGTCTTCAGGGACTAGGGTTAATTACTGGATTGCTTTCCTCTGCTTTCATGGCAATATCTGAAGCTTAGCATCTTCTGTTCTGCTGTGTTTTGATTGTGTCAGTTTTGAAAATTATGATTTTAATTTTTTGGTGATACATAGAGTTGATAATTTTCTTGGATCCTCTTAAATGTATTGCGAGTAAATCCCTGACTTCTTCATCTCTTAGAAATTAGCATCCTGTGTCATTCACAGTCTATGGGGATCCAATTTTTATGTACTGATGATGTCGTTTGGACAAGTAAACCTATGGATACCTCCGTGAATAAATTGGTAAAAGAAAATTGACGATGGGATGCTCTTTTGCAGGTGAAGACTCAAAAATATACTGAAATACGATCAGAGATAGTTGGAACTCAAGTTGATGCTTCTTGGTTGTACGTTCTTTGAATTTAGTTTCTTAGTTGTTGTCATACTAATCTTTTGCAATAGCAATGCTAATGGAGAATTGATTATTTGTTAGTCTAGGGATAAAATATTTGCATCAGTTATAGATTCACTTAGTTATATCGGGTGGCATGTGAGCTTAGAACGGGACAAGGAAAAGTTGCCAAATTTACCATGAAAGTATTGTTAGTGGCGTCCATTGCTGTCAAATTCTTCTATATAAATGAATTATCTACTCTATTGGCTTTCACTTTTCTCCGCGACTGCATCTAGCCGGTTCTCTTTGGTAAGACTGGGACTAAAACCTTCTGATTTTGTCTTTTTTTGTTTGTTTTTTAGCTAGCTGATCCTCGATATATTCCTTTCCAAATTTCTATCTTTCTAATTGGTAGGTGAACGTGTTTTTTGAAAATTAGCGGTGGTTGTTGGATCTGGATGGAAGTCCATTGTAGTATGCTTGAACATAGGCTTCTTTAGGATTGTACTTGGCATGGCCAATTCATCTTGGCATTTTCACATTTCCAGTTTTAAAGTTTTTTGGGAGAAGATCTTAGTCCCACATCATTAACTGTCCGTCACTGTTTTTTGCGTGTAGTACTCCAGTAGCTGCAAGTCCATTATAATTTAACCGCCATGCATATCTACTTAATTACATTCGTTTCGGAGAACATGTTAAATAAAATTTAACGTTTCTACTTAATGATATTTTGATTGCAGTTTTTTGTTCCAAGTAATCATATGAAAGAGACATGTAGTTTGTCTGTGCATACTGCATTGCCAGGGATGTACCCATGGATTTCAGTAGATTTTACGTTCGTGTACATAGAATGCACACATTGTTAGGGATGCACCCTTGAGTTTTGCTGGACTTCTCTTTCTCCAGCAATAAGATTATCTCTACCAATTACTTCTGATGTGATCTGTTTCTTTTATATTTCAAAATTTCGGGTAACAAGCAGGTTCATCAGACTATTATAGGTTTTGTATTTGGTGAGCTATGCGTACACTGGATCTTTTGAACAAAGATGCCATGTTTGATCAAATTTAAGGGTTCAATTAGGTGATGTCATTTATGCCATTGAATGTGTTTCAGGAAGTCTATATGTTTGATTGCTTTAATGGTGTCAATGTAAAATCTTACTATATTTTACCGAATCTTAGGTGCAATAACAAATATGTATCCATTAGTCTCTCAATAACATAGGGAGTAATGTGTGTCATGTATTACTGATCCAGTTTCTTTATACAAAATTGCATAAAGATACTGATCAAATGTCAATTCGTAGTGGAATGCAGTTCACCATGAATAGTGTTGTTGAATAGTTTTCATCTATGTAACAGGTATTGGAAGAGGTTCACATTACAAGTAAGTGCCTATACTTTGCGGTTGCATATTTTAAGAAATTGAGTACATGGCAGTTGGCAGTTTAAGAACGAACATGATCACAATGAGTCGGAAAATGATTATCAATGTCGTAAATAAATTTTTGGTTTTCATTATTAAACTTCGTTTACAATTTATATACCAAACTCAAAAACATATACATATTTTGTCGATACTTTCCCCTAGAATCCCTGGAGTTTCTTTATAGGAAAACAATCTGAAAACCTTTTCCGTCTTCCCTCTTTTACTGTTAGCTTTCGCGGTTGATCTTTAGAATTAAGAACTCTATGCAGATGTGGGACCTACTAAAAAATATTCAACGCTGTTCAATACTCAACATTTAACTAATGCAATTATGTTGCTTTTGCATAATTTAATTTACATCGGAGCAAAAGGCCCGCTTTTCATTGATACAAATAGAATTGGATATTTTTATTAACTGGATGATCTTCAAGTTATGAAATGAATAAAATTATCGTTGGAAAAGTAAGAGCTCAATGGGACCTTTACCCCTCGAATTAACAAAAAGTCTAATTATTTTACTTCACGTGTTGTGCTCTGCATAACACTCAATAACTAACAAATGCCGTGCCAAAGGTGTAGCCTAAATAAATTAACTTAAGGTAAAAGTTCGAAATGAACCTAAGGTGACAGTTCGAAAGATTAGATGTTTTAAAGATCAACCTTTTTTTTTCATAGATTCTTAATTAAATTTCCATTTTCCACTATTTAGAGCTTTTATTGATGATTCTTAATTAAATTTTCATTTTCTCCCAGCATCTATGTTATTGTAAGTTTGATATTGAGATGTATCTGCGAAAAGACCATAAATTTTCTCAAAAGATGTCGAGTTCATTCGAGCAGAATCCACTCCGTGTTCTTATAGTTCTTATACATGTTACATCTCTTTGCCGTCGTAACTTATCTCTTATTAAGTTATATTTTTTTCTAAAATTTCTAAACATTGTGTCTTTTGTTTAAAATTTTTGTCTTTCGGTCTTTTTAAGATATATTGATTCTCTAATTAAAAATCATTTTTAGTCTTCAGTAAAGATTTGTCGTAGATCAAGCACATTGTGCATGTTACATCTTCTTTACTTTAATGGGTAACAGGTTTGCATGTATCCTTTATTTTCATTCTGTTAAAATGTAGTTGATATCTAACAAAACAAGTCCACTTTATGTAGTCAGTGTTTCTGGCCAACAGGGAATGATTTCGTATACAAATTACACAGCATTGTTAGGATGCCTAAAAAAGATATTCGTGTTGCTGGAATCAACAGCAGCAGCAATCCATTCAGTCTGAAAGCTGATAAACTATAAGGAATCATTCGTCATCATTTTCATGGTAAGTTGGCCTAATACTTATTTATGTATTGCAGGAACATATTAAATGCCCCAAGATTCCTTATCTTTTGTAGCAGGAAAATCTTGGGTATGTGCAGTACCATTGCTCCAGGTTTAGTTTCTCCACTCATAATTATAACTAACCCTCCAATTTAGCTTCAGGTCACCTTTTAATTATCTTTTCGTTTTTATCAAAGTCTGACTCTGACAAATGTATTTTTTTTGCAGGGTGATCTGCAGTATATTCAGTATCATGGTGTTTCAGTTCCTCCACTACCATTTACAACTAGCCTAGATTAAGCTTCAGGTAATATACCGTATTTGAGAATGTCTCCAAACGCACATGTGTATGGGCGCTAATTTTATTATCCTTCAAGCCATGTTAATAAAATTATAGGTCCTTCCCTGCAGCCGACGATGGGTGATATTATTTCGTATACATTGAACAAAGCAAAAAATTTATGGGTGACGAGGGTGCGAAGTGGTGCACAATATGTGTATCCAAATGGTCTGCTAGGCATTTGCATGCTAGATGAGGTAAATTAAATGAAATGTCTATATTTTACATGACGGTGAAGCCGTTTTGTTTGGATTCCGCAACATGTATATACTGGATTATAACTGGATATTGTATGCACTTCCTCATGCATATTTGAAGTTTGAATTAGTATGGATGCAGCACAGCGCCAAAGAAAAGGTGATTCTCGGGTTCAAATTGGTATTGAACTTGAATGCAAGCAGAGATAGAAGGAAACTGTGCACGATAAGTTACTTCGAGTAGGAAGAGTTGGAAGGAAACCAATGTGAACTGTAGGTTACTAGAATATTATTTTTTTTTCATGTTAAATTACAATTGAGTATTTATGTTAAATCAGAGTACGATAGTAATAAAATTTATGTGTTGTCTCTAATTTTTAGTCATTTCATTTCAGCACCATCAGTTTATTTTACAATTTTTGCAGGAACATCATAGGACAAAAGAATTGAGTTGTCTATTATTAACCTAAAATGTATACATTCCTCTGGACAATCACTAATGATTAAAAACATGTACATCATTTAGGAAAATGGAAAAACCCCTATACTAAGAAAAGAAAATAAGGTATTTCATTAAGAAAAGAATGAAATCTGGGAATAAAAACGCCAAAAGGTAACTGAGTAACTAAATTGCTTACTTATGTTTTAAAGTATTTGGATACATTAACTAAGATGTGGTATGTTTTAATGTATACATTAACTAGAATATGTTGTTATTACTTTGAACTACATAATATTGAATGCATTACGTCCACAACCAATTATTTTAATCCTTTACCTTCTTAATCCTCATGGTCTCCTATGATCAAAGAAAAAGAAATACTAAAAGATTGTTTTTCTTTTCTTATTTCTCATTGTTTTAGATTGAGACTCAACTACAACTACCCAACATCTTAATTGACATATGCCTCTTTGCCAAACTTAAAGGAAGAAGAAAAAAAGGGTTATATCTTTTGAGTCTTATTCAAATGACCATTAATACAATAACACCGGAACGTCTCAAAAAAATGCTTAATACCATATTTGAGTCCCAGTCAAGCAGTGAACTCCATATAAACTAAGTAGTTCACAGTGGTCGCTCAATGAGAGTTGATTTAAAATATTGATCCTATGATCCAAATTAATGTTTAACCTCCAATGTCTATATTTAAATCTAGCGATTCAAACCATATTATGTTAGTCATCTGAGAACGTAATTTCACTTAGCATGTTGTTTTATCTTATATTTTTTTGCTTTCTTATCCCATATTAATTGTTTGATTTGATTCCATGGAGACCCCTATCAATTAATATACATTCAATCTATGTCTCCGATTAAGAGGATCTTAAGGTAACTCTCAACAATCGTTTTGTTTGATTCAATTTAGTTTTCTAATCTGCTATCAAAACAGAACAATATGGTTGTTTCTTAGTTACAGTTTGATAGTTTTAGCTAATATCCAATGTTTTCAAATTTCCAATTGTTAAAATCATTAAAATTTATTTTGATTAATTTGCATTAAAGGTTTGGTTGTGGGAATGTGATGCAGTGCGGAAGCGTTGAACAGAATTAATACTAAAACTCATGCATTTCTGAGATAACACTCAAGAAACACAATATTCTTTATTCATCAAAAACTGTCTAATACTAAACAAAAGAGCTCTTTATATAGATAACTCTTGTAAAATCATTAATTATTCTCTAATCAATTAAAATATATTTGTTACCTTAGCTAATAGATATTATATAAAATAATAAACTACTACAATAAATATTATTAGATATTACTAAAAGATACCTAAATAATGAAAAATAAAATATTTTAAATAAATTAAAATATAACTTATAATAAATTAAATAATAAACATGTATATTCTCTTTCCATAAATACTCCACCAGAATGCTATAGCTTGATAGGTAGGTGCGATGGGATTTAGTAGATGACCATAATGAATTTATCTGGAAGAAGATTTTTCCTTCCATTACCATGCTACACCTCGCATAATATGATTGTAGTTTCTTCATGGCATCATATTCTATTTTACTGTGTGGACTTCTAAGATTTGTGTGGTTTTGAGATGGTTATTGTATGGAAGTCAGGATCTCAAATTCTAAGATGTTATCAAATTGGAAATCGTTTGCGGGTGATTATTTCAAGCTCTCCATAAGGTTCCATATGGTGCAATATGGTGATTATTTCTTTATTATGAGATAGTAGAAGTACTGATTGTGAACGATGATATATATGTACTTTTTCAGGTTGTGGAAGGGCCTAACATTTCATGATAGGGCATCGATGGGTTGGAAAATGCTAAAAGAAAGATTTATGAGTATGCAGTTATACATTTTTAACTATTTTATAGATTAATAAAAGCTTGACGACTGATCATGTTATTTTGAAAATACTGATATCTTTTAAGTACAAAAGATTATGAAAGTTTTGATCTTCGGTAGATACATTTGCATCTATAGAAAATATTGAAGGTTTCTGCTTTTTTTCTCACATGATTTTCCCTTGATTGATTTTATGACAAACATAAAACAAATATCAAGTGGTTATTTAGAATTAAGATTTGTCTATGTTATTTTCCTCACAATTGTTATATTATCCAGGAGTTTAATGAGACAAAGAAGTTGGACATATCTAAGTTTTGGTTAAAACCGTGGAGGGGTTAAACTCAGGGTTTGGCGCATCCAATTCAACGATAACGACAGAGTGCAACAACGTTACGTTAGAAATCAGTTGGAATTATAGTTCTCTTGATACATGAGTTTAACACCACATGTCATTTTAAATTTTTCATATACATGGCCATGGTTATGAGCCAGTTGCTTAGAAGTAGAAATACATGATGACATCTGATTTAACCAAGATACCCAACAACTAAATTCAATAAAAAGAATATCTATTATGTATTCCGAACTACCCAGATCATAATTACTTATTATTTTGGTTGACTATAATAGTGCTTCAAAAGAACATATGTAAGCTCGCATCCTTTCAGATGGAGGTTTACCATTGAAGGGGGGGGGTGGGGGTAATCCTACTATAATTTAAAGTGGTACACCCATTGGAACTTCTAAAATGAATTCTTTCAAACTAATCAGTACACTCATTAATGACGTAAAGGTACGAAGCGGGGAAATGACATACCTGTGCTGAAGAGAGGTTGTGGATTTTTCTCTGTAAAGGTAAACCTGTTAAATAAATGTTGTTTTTTTGGTTGTGTGCTTCTAAAGATAAGCAAAGTAAATTGTATCAGCTATTTTTCAGTCTTTTTTTTTCACTTTTCAACAAATGTTAATTTGTACTCTCCGTGCATGTTTACACTGTTCGTACACAGTCAGTCTGAAACAATTATGTAAAGGATGACTTATGTATAATAATACTTTCAAAACTTATGGTACTCTTGAAGAAATTAGATTAACTAAAATTTGTACTACTTGAAATTATTGGAGATTCCGTGTCATATTGGTATATGTATTGCGCTACTGGAGGTTGTGTCAGAGAATTTACTAAAAGTTAATGGAGGTTCTATGTCAGCGGTTGAGCACATGACGAGTGACCCACCTTAGAAGTTGTTGTTCGAAGTTGAACTTTTGAGGTACGTTGGTATTGTATGGATAGAGTGTTCGATTGCTTTGTTATTCAGGTCTTATACATACTAATCCTTATACCAGCAGAATATAGGGGCATGTAATATCAAGTGAACTATATGGTTTATTGTAGTTCCTCATCAAATAGTAATATTAAGTGATCTTTTTTTGTTTCCAATAGCCTTTATTATCATATGTATTGGTCTGAGTAAGATATAAAGTTCTAACAAGCAGTTAGTTTTGGACGTTCGAATCAAACTAAGATATAAGAAATATATTTCCTTTGATCAAAATTTTAGCAGTTATGAAGAACTTAACTTCTTATTTCGTTGATCGTTCCTCATTGGTCCTCAATAACTTCTTAGAGACAAAAGGTGAAGTATATGGTATACTGAAGTAAGTTTTGTAAAGATCTGAAGCAATACTACTTTTTCTAGAGAGACTTGACATGATGATTTTACTACTTTTTGGTTGAACATACAAATTTCTGGTGTTTTTGAGACAAATTAATATCACAGTCTTATTTCGTTTGTGTTTTTGAGTTTATTCATCCTTTGTTGGAAGGTATAAGACAAATTAATAAAATTATTAGCCTAAGCTCTCAGCGTACTCGAATTATCTATCAACACCATCACCGCTGCATATGAACACCTCAAACCTGTTGAAATTACATGATCTGAAGTTATGGATGGATTAACAGAGTTCTAAAGGGAATTAAGAAATGATAGCCAGTATCACCATCACCACTACCACCAGACCTTTTATCATATAATGTTAAACAAAAACCGTCTCCTTTTCTTTATTCCCTTATGAAACATTTAAACTACTATTAGTTATCATTTCCATCAGAATCGATGGTGCAATCACAAAGCTCTATCTTCTTATAAAAAACAACAGGTCGCTACTCTTACCCTTCCCATGTATATGGACTATGATGGAAAGGGCCGACAAAGCTAAGAATGGTGAACATTCACTTGTTCGTAAATATAGCTTGAACGTATGAAAAAGACGGATGGTTATTTACATATAACTTTCAGGTATGTACCATTTATATGTTGAAAAAAAATATAGGTGTCAGCCAATATGTACAACACCAAACTGAGTTAGGCTATCATTTGATACCTATGTTAAACAATCCGGTAGTCATGAGTGACGATGTTGAGTTTTATGAACTTCATTGTTGTGCTAAATTTCTTTAGTGATGTTTGTGCAGGTTAGCATCAGTTTGTTATGTATGAAGTATGAAGAAAAGGGGTGTCGTGATAGATACATGGGAGTAATAAAAATGACGCTATCGCAGTTCAATAATAGTCATATAGTTCCTGTGGAAACATGTATATCAATCTTTATATTTGTAAACTAACCTATACCAATCTTTGAGTGAGAAACAAAAACAATATTGCATTATTTTTTTTTATCTATCGGCATGTATTTCATGAAATATTTTTTATTCCTTTAATGTAGATGTATTTGAAGTGTAATATATTTTTTTTGAAGCATGAATTTTAGGTGTTTAATGGGACAATATCACTTTTTTTTCATAAAATATAACGCAACATAAATAATCTTATAATATGCTTTTAATGATTGGGGAGCATCATAAATTCAAAAGAGTAGTATCTTCAGTAAATTTACAATAACATGTGAAGATCATTGAGGGGTTTGATAATTTTTCCTCCTTTAGCCAATGATAGTTGGTTATAAATTGGAATCTTTGCTTAAGTTAAAAAAATGAGCTTGATTGATATACCAATTGCTTTTAGCTAAACTGAGAGCTTAGACATATTGATATATTAGTGTCACGTTGTTATAGCCCGTGCACTCTACTACGTGTCCTTTGTGTAGTCTAGCCTTAGTTTGACCAGATTAGGCTCACAATTAACTAAGTTGTGGTCTTTTAAAAGTATGTTAACTAAGTTGTGGTAGTTTTAAAGGAATTTTCATAAAGGAATAGAGTATGTACACTCAAGATTAGAATAAAGGTTGATCCGGGGCCGTAAGGCCCCGGTGATACCTAGTTACATAAATAAACAAGGGAGACATAAAGGAGTAGTGGAAGGGATAAG